>VYZT01024146.1:356-15411 GCA_013400735.1 Pomatostomus ruficeps | reverse complement strand
GCCCCCACAGCCACCCTCCTTCCCCGGCGCCGACACGGGAATGGAGGGAGACAAACACAGAGGAAGAGAGGGAGGGAGGAAGGGAAGGAGGCGGGGGGGCTGGAGGGGGCCTCTGCCCCGCCGTCGGGGCGGCGGCGATGCCTGTGCCGTGCCGAAGGGGTTCGTCCCCAAGCGGACCGGGACCGCAGCTGTTGCCACCCACCCCCCGTGCCTCTGCACGGCTCACCCCCCGAAGTCACCCGGCGTCTAGGAAGTTTAGCCGGGCTCTGCGTCGGCCCCGTTTCGGAAGCCCACGGGACACTGCGCTAGGCGGCACGGTGTATGGCTGTACCGCCTGTGGCCCAGCGCCGCGAGGTAGCGGCGGGGAGTCGAGGTCAAAGTTTTATCAAAGTGTTGCAGCCGCAAGAGCTGCCCGGAGCAGGAGCTGCCCAGAACAAGTGCGCGGAGTCGGGTTACGGCCGCGTCCCCGCGGGATCGCGCCGCAGAGCTGAAGAGCCGCGGTAGGCACCCGCACCCGTGGGGTCCGCTGCTTCTCCTGCATCTCGCGGCAAGACAGCTATCTGAATGCAAACGATGGCTATAGAAAGGAACGTGAAATTCAGGGCAAGTCTGGCTGCTTGAAACCTAAATGATATGTCTGATGCGGCGGACTTGTAATGTTCTGCGTTTCCGGACGCGGAGAGGTTTCTAGCTGAAACACGGGTATTTCCCGTGTGGCAGTGGGAACGTTAACTCCAAATGTAATACATTGGTGGCGGGAAAAAAACAAAAGTTACATTCGTTTTGACTGGGGAGAAACAAATTTCCTGCAAGCGTTCATCTGCCCGCGGCGTAGCCTCCGCGGGCGGGCAGGGGCTGCTGCTTGGACCCGAACCCATTTCATTGCCTCAAGATCTCCCCTGCCCTTGCCAGGCATGTCTCCACCGCAACCGCTGCACAAAATAAAGCTTTTAGCGAGGCTAATAATAACGAAATCAGATTTAAAACTCGGGAAGTATTTCGCCCGAGAGAATAGAAGGCACAATGTATGCTACGAAGGTATTTTCGTGGTACTTCATTACTAGGCTCTTTCCCCATTACTTTTCTACTTCTAGAAGAAGAGCGATTTAGCGCGATCCTTCTCCCCCGGGCCGTACGCGGGCTGTGAAGAAGATGAGCACTCCATCTGTAAATCGCACCGAGCCAGGGATGTGAATGGGATCAGTTACGGGGAACAGAGCATTTTCTCTCAGCGCTAGCAGAACATCAATTTTTTTGCTGCCGCGGTGCGTGCACTGAACCCGGATATCCCCGCAGCTCGCAACTGGCTTCCCCCGCGTGGCCTCTTGCACACTCGGGGGTCCCTATCGAGGGGAGGAAAAAGAAAGAAGCGGACCAAGCATTCAACTACCACAAAATTACGCCAAAGATGATGCGCACACACCCTTGGAAATGCGTTCCCTCAAAACGAAGAAACGAGGTGCAAATGCTGGCGGAGGTGGTGGTGAAAAAACCCTACTGCCTCACTAGCTGGAGAGGGTCCTGCTGGGCGCCTCCGCCACAGCAGCCGGCCGGGCGGCTGCAGGATCCCGAGCCGAGGTGCCCGGCGCGGCGGTAGGCTAGCTGAGGGCCGGCGGCCCCTCTCCCGCTTGGCTGCACATCGGGTGTTTAGGCGGAAATACCCGTTTGATATAATGCTGTAATCCCCTACTCATATTAGATGGGAATGGTTTCCATGTCCTAGTATTTGACAACATCTACCCATAGGGCCAGATTCGTATTTATGTTAGCAAAACGTCCCCTGCCTGAAAGTCGATTGTAACCCAACACCTGACAACCCCGGTCCCATTTCTGCTCGCCGAAAAGGTTTATTCAAGCACATAATGGGATCCCAGAAGAAAGCTTTTTAGACGAAGGGGTGATGGTAAACTGCACCACATGAACTCCGTTTCCAGGGCTATTAAGCTTTTAATTGCAAAATAGCAGAGGAAATTTCAAGGTGACTATGAGGTGTTAGCAGTTAGCGCCCAGAAAAATAGACCGAAAGAGAATGAATATGCGAAACATATGCTGCAAATAACATTTAGCGGAAAGGGACCGGCTCAGCCAAAGGGCCAAAGAAACTCCGTGGGCCGGGCAGGGTGGGGGGCGGGCTGGAAACCGGTCCGAATCCCCTGGCGTTTCGCGACTTTTCGATGCAGAGCCATCCGGAGGACACAGCGCTGCCGCCCAGCCTCAGGAAACCCGCCGTGAGCCGCATCTAGGCCGGGCGGAGAGAAGCGGCCGCCGGGGCTGCCGCGCCGGGGTGCCCGCCGTTCCCCGGGTACCGCGGGCAGAGGAGGCGGTCGGGCCGGGAGTTCGAGTGTTCGCCGGTGCTTGCACCGCTCTCAAGTTAGCTTTTGGGGAGGGGGCGTTCGCGGGATGCTGGTCACCGCTCAATGAGGGCGAACGGCAGGGTTAGTTCACCTGGCCCGAACTGCTTTAAGGCATTACCCGCGTTAGAGGGAAAAGACAGGAATGAACAATGTATGATTTCCCGCTCGGAGAGTGACTCTGGGTGTCTCTGACCGTCTGTGCTGGCACGCTGTAAAGGAAGGAGACACGCTAGAGCGGGGCGAAACTTTCACGGAAGACTTCGAGGAAAATGTGAACTCCGCACAGGCTCGTCCAAACTAGCAGTCAAAGCTGCCTGGCGAGGGGCGAGGAACGCGCTTTTTGAGAAGAGTAGCATTAATAAACGTCGCTGCTTACCAACCAGATAGAGATACTTGGGAAGAGGGCGACTTGCAGTGCGGTGGAAAAGTAAAATCAAAAACAACAACCAACCAAACAAAACCACACCCCCAACCAAAAAACACCCAAACAAAAGAGGCAACATAAACAAACAAAAGAGTAGCAACAAAGAAACCACTCACAAACACACATACAAACTAGACAAAATCCAACCAAACCCAAAACCGCCCCAAACCCCAAAAAGCTCGTGAAAACTCTGTACTCTATGCACAACCCCACCAACCCTGCTTAGAAGAGTCCCAGAGGTCAAAAGGCGGAACGTCCCGGGCCGTGCAAAAGGAGCACTCAGGGCCAGGCCGGGGGGAAGTGCCAGCGGCGCGCAGCCGTGCCCCGCGCAGCCGGGTCCTGCCACGGGGCAGCCCACCCGGTCCGTACCCACCTAGGGCCGGCACTCCCAGCTGGAGCCCTGCCTTCCCACAGGACAGGGTCCACCCAGGCATTCCCGGGAGATCACCCCGCATCTCCCCACTCTTGGTGGGGTGGGGAATGTGCTCCTCGTCCTTCATCGTCGATCTTTTCTTCTGAAGTTCCCTCAATGCTGAATGTGAATTTCTCTCCAAAACTTGGGTGTTCCAGGCAGGATTTCTCCCGTCTTCTGAAGGATAATATTTGTTCTCCCTATAACTTATTCTCAATGCCCTTGTCACCAACCAGGTCCCACACTATTTCTATATAAAGAGCATGGCTTTTTTTTCCCCACTCCCCGCTTCCCCGTGTGCCACAGCGAGGCAAATCCTGCCTCGTTTGTCCCCAGGGCTGCTCCCCGCCCGGCCCGGCAGCCAGAAACAGGCCCAGGCCGCCAGCGGCATAAACTTCTCCGAGGAGCACGCAGTCCCTCGGGGCATCCCGCCTGTCGCGGCCATCTCCCCGGGGAGCGAAGAGGACCCTCGGGAGCGCCGAGCACGGGAGCAGACCCTCTCGACACTAGGAACCGGCCGGGAGCATCGCCCGGGGCGGTGGCGAGACAGCCGGGGCAGGCGGGTCCCCGCCGCGGCACTACAGCCCTCGGGGTGCCTTGCGCCCGGGGACGGTAAGGGGAGAGGGGAAGGGAGGCGTGAGGCGTTCTCCAGAAATTAAGAAGCGGTATTTCAGTAAGGGCTGAGGACTGACAGAGCAGGGGTGGAAGCGAGCACCCGCCTCCGCCCGGTCCCGCCTGCCGTGCCCTCCAGGGAGCCGCGCCGCCGACACGGTGGCGGCAGCGGCAGAAGGGCACGGAGCCGCGGGAGCAGGCTGACAAGTGTGATAAAATGATCTTCCTTAACTAAACTCGTAAAGCACTGGGCAATAAAACTCAATCTTCTGTAAAATCCAATTAAGTCATTATCTGACTGATTGTATCTTTAATTGAAAACAGAAGTGACAGTAAATTTCTGTGATATATCAGGATCAATCGATACCGCTATACGATTCAGCCTCAAGAAGTGATTTATAATGTCAAACCTATATAGGTAACTCCACATTATTCTCTCTAAAACCACTGGTGGATGAAATTAAGAGTAAGTGCATTTAATAAAAAACAAGATGGTCAGGTTATTGATTACAACAGATGGGGGTGAAATCAAATAGATGTTTTCAAAGCACAGAGCGAAGAAAATACAAGTAATTTCTTTTTTTTTCTGTTTTAATACAGCTCACCAAATATACACACAAGAAAATTCAGTCATCAATAACATTTTTATTTCAGGTACAGCTGCAACTAGAGAGAACAATGAATTTTTCTAGACTAGTTTCATTTCGGATTGGCTTTGGTAACACAAGGAAAGAACAACACAGGCCATTTTTAACAAAATAACAAACGCCAAAATTCATGGCAACTCTCAAGGGACTTACTTACTTGCAGTTTAGACTGCAATCTAAGGCAAGGCACTCAACTGTAATATGCAAAATATGTTAATTTGGCGACATGAGAAGGAAACTCCCAGACCAAGCAGCAGCGTTAGCCTGTAAGAAACCGTTAGGAATACGTAACGGGATGATGTTTCCCAGAGATGGGTTATCGGCCCCTGCAACGGGGAGGGGCCGGCACAGGACTCCCGGTTATCTCGGCTCCCGCTGCCCCGAGCTCCTGCCCGCATTTCGGCGACGCTCTGCCCGCCTCTGCCCCGACGGCGGTTCCCGCCCCTCCAACGCAAGATGCGTCCCCCGGCCCCGGCGGGAGCGCTCCGCGGCCGCCACCGGGGAAGCTGGCATCCCGGCCCCGCACCTGGGAAGAAGAAACCGAACACCCCCCGCCCGTCCCCCGCAACCCCCAAGCAGAACAAGCAAACCGAGAACGCTGCCGCTGTACCGCCCCGCCCCGGGCGAGGGCCACCGTGCCGCGGCTACTCGCCGCCCTCCTGGACCGGGCTCATCGCGAAGCTGCCGGGCTGCGCGGGAGGCTCGCACTCCAGGTCCCCCTTGGTGGTCTCGCTGCTGCTCGACAGGCACCCCAGGCTGGAGTCCTGGCTGCTAGGTGGCGAAAACACTGCGAGGGAGGGGAAGAGAGAGAAAAAAACACAGTGCCTGAGACACCCCCCGGCCCCGAGCAGAGGAGACCCACAGAGATCTCCCCTCTCTGGGAAAAGGGGCGAGGAGTCGTTCCCTCGTGCATGTTGAGGTGCTGATCTCCCTCCTCCCGCCAAGGTGAGCGCAGCGGGAGTAAAGATGGGAGAGAAACAACTTCAGGTCTGGGGGCTGTATCCCTCCACCCCCCAGAAAGTTACCTGCCTACAGACCTAAGGCCCTGCCTCGGGCAAGCTGAGAACAAATATCACAGAATTTAAAATTAATACAGTGCTAGGAATGGTTGCAACATTGCAATTTGCACTAGATACAAAAACCAAGTAAAGGGGTCTCTGACCTTCCTAACCTTAGATGAGTTGAAATCCACCCCCAACACTCCCTTCCTGCCTACCGTGAATATAATTAAAGGGAAGCTGCAGTGGTAATTTCTCTCCTCATTAACTTCCTGATTGGTTTCAGGCTCAGGATTCCAGCGGCCGGCAGTTTGTCACCAATTCCAAATGGCCAATCGTTAATACTAATGTTTGTGTAGCTAACTGCCAGCATCTGCCACGGCTTCTTGTACAACAATAATAGTGAAAGGGTAACATTAGTGCTTCCCGTGTTAATTCAGATTCTGTTCATCAATAAGAAAATCTATGATGCAATTAGCAAAATGCATCCGTAGTTGAGGTAGTTGGAGGGAAACTGAATCACAGCAGGAGTTCCATGAGCTCCTGACACCTTTATCATCAATACTGTGTTCTGGATTTTACTGTTCAGTGGAAAGTATTACCTGTGGTCTTTTAAAAGAGAGTATTGTTTACAGCCATTGCTTGTTTTTTAGAAGCCATGATGAATCTAGTATAACTGCACAAAAAAAAGGAATATGGAATTGAGGCTTAAACTCTGTCCTGAAATCACACAGCTGTGCCTAAGTGAACAGCTCCTCCACACTTGAGCCCTAGGTGCTTGCAGACTCTAGGGACTGCTAGTAGTCCTGAAGTTCAATGAAAAAGATGAGGTCAGGCTTGACTTTGACAGCCAGTCAAATCCAACAGGATTCAAGGAAAGTAAATTGTACCATCTGGGTTTAGCCCACTACTTAAAAGAAAATTAGAAATACTCTCTTAAAAAAACCGCCAACATTCCGTATCTGTAGTATCCAGTGTTTCTGCAGTAACGTCCATATGCAGCTCAGCTTCCAAATTTGTCCTTTTTTTAAACACAACACTGGCTTCCAAGAGATGGAAAAGACATTATGAAGTTGACATCACACACACCGTTTTCACCTACTTAACCCATGTGCAGACAAAATAGCAATTTCCATTCCTTTCAGGGAGTTTTGACCATTTTTGATATTGCAGAACCTGGCTCCTTGATTTAATGCAAGTGTCTCCTTGGATGCATATAAGGGACGACTAAGGCTCTAACATCACTCTGCCAAAGCAGACTCTATTATTGTCTTTTAGATCTGACATAAATTTTTTAACTCCAGCGAATGGGACATTAACCCTATATTACATTTTTTCCCAGCTAAAATACAAAGAAAAGAACATAGTGCTTAGACATGAGGGAGTGACAAGGTAGTCAAAGCAATTTCCACAGTTTTTAAACACCCTGCAAATGCTACTAATTGGTTTAATGACACAGAAAGAGGAATTTGGTCTGCAGCATCATGTATTCCTTTGCTATGTGGTCAAATGCATAGAGCAGCCAAACAGGTCTCCAACACCTCCAAGCCTGAAATAACCACTGCACTGATTTGCACTTGGAACAGGCTGGAGCTACACTTACATAACCTGTAGTTGGGAACAACTGTTTAGATTTTTACTTTTTCTAGCCCACCAATCCTGAAACCAAGGAGTGTTGCAGAATCAGAAATGCTTCTTGTGGTATTCAAGAGCCAAAGTCTCTTCTGCCATGAAAACATATCAGGAGATTCCTAATAGTGTGTTTCCTACCTTTCCTTTTTAGTGTTTAAGCAAGGTTGCTGGTGGAGTCCAAGGAGAAGTCACATCTCCTCAGTGTCTGGATGAGGATACCACTTGTCCTTCCACTTCACCTCCTCTATTAAGTAATTTTATCACAGCCTAAGAGCTCCTAGGACTTGAACCAAGTGTAAGCATGCAGATTACAGAAGTAAGTGGAACAACAGAGGAAAATTTCTGCTCCTCTGCAAGGGAAGCAGCACAAACATTCTCACTGTGTGGCCCAGACTGCACCACATTCCCAGGACCTGAAACACACACTATGCACTATTTCAGGTGAGTATCCTGTTGGGGTTGTTCATGCTTTGACTATTATGTAATGACAGAGCAGAGATGCTCTGCAGGTCCACATGCCAATCTTTAAGGGGAAATTACCTAGAGAAAATGCAGAATTATCACCTCTCCTGATGTGTCCTACAGACTAGCTTCTCAATGGTAATTCACAGCTTTAGAATTTGCCTGCCAACAACTGCAGCTTGGTAGGATCTGGCCAGGTCTAGCATCAGGAATCATCTCTTCTTCTGTAAGGTACCTTGCATTATATAGTAATGCAGCTGGCATCACCTCAACAGGGCTGGCTGACTCAAGGGCTCAGCTCTCCAACGCATAGGACCTCCTTCTGCTTTGATTTAGCAAAGCCCAAGGTGTGTGAAGGATTACGACACGCTGTAAGGATTCTGTGTGTTCCTAGACTCCAGGACAAAAGTATGAGGGAAGAGATTGAGGTTAAAAGGGGGTAATTTTTTGTTTATTCCTATGTAGCCAAATGGGCAAGAGGATTTTAAAGAATTTGTTAATACTTCTAAGCATGCATGTGCCTGAAGTCATGGGAAGGCCCATTTTTAAATACTGAGATCTATAAATCTCTGTCACAAAGTTTCAGAAAGTGTTTTTCTCCCCCAAACACAAAGAATCCAACAGAAAATCCACTCAACTTGCTACAGTACAGATACTAAAACCCTACCACAGCAAAACTGCCACTTTGTTATGGTGGTCTACTTTTTGAGCAACTGTATGTTAGTTTAGTATAAACCTGCACGATGACACAGAGGGCAACTTTTTTTGGTAGACAGACAACCAAATCTGTTTCTTAGCATCTCAAGCGGCGACTCCTAAGTCTTCTGGACCAGTGAAGCTTCACCAGTTTTTCCACTGACTTCCAAAGTAATCAAAGTTTTGATTATTAGGCAATTTGGGCTATACATCCTGATCTCTAAATACGCATAAGGGTATGTAATGAGAGTCACAAAGGTTTTAAAAATAATCTGGCACTACCAAGATCTACCTTGAGCAGGTAAGAGTGCCATTTCTGTATCCAAACCTGGACAGCTTTATTGAACAGACCTCCAGGGCAGTCAACAGTCACCGAAGCCAAGCAAGGTGCAGTGAGTAGGTGTAATGCTGACAAAAAGTACAAGATACTCAGATTGGGACTTGTAGCTATAAAAAGGCAGCAAAAAGGAAATAAGCAATTCTGTTCCAGTGTTCTGATCACACAGCAATAAAACGTAGAAATTCCAAGTTCAAAGAAACAAAACTCATGTTCTTTTTGATTTAAGTATATGAGTTTCATCTGTTTGAGGCTTGTGGCTGATCCTCCCACAGTTGTTACACAGCCCTTATCTGTGTAAATAACAGTACCAGAATTGGGTCTGTGACAGTTTTTAAAGACCATTTCTTGATCTAATTACCTTTTACCCTTGGGAAAGCAGCTGAATACTTTTGAGCCATATGAATCTGAAAAAAAATCAGGTAATAGCACACAGGAAAAGAAGTGAGACGGGATCCCAACCATAAACACAAAACCTTATGTCTTCTGACACTGGAAACTGCATTGACTTTTAACTTGAGTGATCCCCAAAATTCAATGGACTGAAAAGAGTAATACACTTTCAGTGATGTGAGAAATCAGAAGGATATTATGCTTGACAAGTAAGTATTTTCCTGAGTTTACATTTTAAAAAGTATTAAGCTGTAAACAAGGAGCAATTTGTAAAGATTTAAAGTTGAGTGGTACAATTCATTTTTTAGAACTCTTTCACCTTTCTCAGGGAAAGGGAAGTGAGTAAGCATGTCAGTCCCACATACTGCTAAGGGTCATTCACTTCTTCCTGGTGTGCACACTTGTGCATCAGCACAGCCACACATGTAGGACTAAGAACTAGGTGCACTGGCAGTTTGGGAGCATCACTAAAGCATGCGTAAGTTTTTGGCATGAGAGTGGACATGAACTGCTCTTCACAGTACCTTCTCCTCCAAAGCACTTTCCTTTTGCAAATGCTACTGTTGTTGCAAGCAGCTACTTCCACTCCAGGCTACAGAGATCCCACATAAAGGCTCTTGAAAACCAAGAACTTTGGGGGAAACCACTGGCAGTCTAGCCAAGAAGTAAGTCATGATACCTGCACAAAGGGCAGAATGAGAGAAAATGGGACTGGCATTCTCCTCAGGATGCCAACCCAAACCACTGGAAGACACAGATGGGTGGTTGGTCATGCTGGCTTGGAAATAGCCACAGGTCAAATTCAGTTTGAAAACACTGCCCAGTTTCCACCCAGGTCAAAGGCACCCTGTTACTCTGCTGCTCAGACTGATGTCAAAAGGGCTGACTCTACCTCCCAACATCAGCAAATGGTCTGCAAGGCTATAGCAACTATGCTAGCCCTACAGTAACTGCCTGACAAAGCATTAGGTCAAAAACCCCAAATCAACCAAACAAAACCCCCAAACAGTGCTGCAATATCAGCCACTAGGAATCAGAGAACTATCAGAATCCTCAAGTTGTTATCTCAGTAACTGGGAAGACATGCAAGAAAAAGAGAATGGGAGAAAAGCACTATTCTCCTGTTCTGGAGAAAGGATCAGAATGACAGCAAGAGTGTCAAGGTCTGTCCTGCTTTTGTTGATAAGATGGGCAAGACGCAACCTCAGTGTAAACACATGCAGGAAGGCCAAGTAAGTTATCCTAAGTAATCTCCCTTCAGCTGCCTCTCACCTTGGGGAGTACTTAACCCTATGTTCCCAGATGTTCAACTCCTCAAGCAGAGTTAGCTAACAAATGGTCAAAAAGAAAATTACCTCTCTCTCTCTCTCATGTGATCCATTCCTGTCTGAATGCTCAGTTTAAAAAGACAGAGGGCTATTGATTTACACCAGGGTGAAAAAACTAGCATTAGTGGCAGGCTGTTCATAATCCAGCCATGCAATGGGTTCAGTCTCATACTCTGGTGTTCTGCTCTGTGCAGATCTAACACACCAACAGTCAAGTGCCTATGGGTCCACGGGTTCCTACCAGAAGGCCACAGAGAAGCTGCAAGAAAAGTGAGAGACAAACTTGAATGAGTCGTGTTTTCATGATTTTCTTCGAACACAAAGATTCCACGTTTGTAAAGCTATAGTAATGTATGTTTCTGAAGGACATTGGCACTTCGCGAATCCCCAATATCTTCAATTCCTTCTGCTTCTGCTCTGTATGAACTGAAGTAAAAAACCTCCAGATCGCTATCTTCTTAATTTCATCTTTCCTGCTCGGGATGACTGCTGGGATGAAATAGTTCTTACTGAAAATTCCTGCCAACACCCTCAAGTGCATAAATGCGCTATGCATTTTCTGTATTGACAGTCCTCCTCCTCCTGAGATCCCTCAGGCCTCATCACAGATCTGGACCAGGGGATAGCTTCCACAGGGACAAATCCTGGAAGCTCCCCTGAAGCAAGGGTTTCTGCTTGCTGCAGCTGGTCACCACAACACAGTGTGAGTGCAGACTTCTTCGCAGCAGTATGATGCACAGCAAAGTGTAACATGAGGACGCTGACACCAAGTACTTTACATGGGGGAAAAGAAAACTCAGCTATGAGTCTCCCTTAAAACTGAACTCCACATATTACTTTGACCAGTGTCTGCAACTTTTCCTGGTATCAGTGTGTTATGGACTTTTCTGTGCTGACCACAATGAGGACCAACTTGCCAGAACATGGGAGTGATGCTCATTTTCTGCTTTGCAAACTACTAACACAATGGAAACTTATCCAGTTCTAGAAATTTATGTCTCTGGATATTTTCCTGCTGACAGGAAATTACAAGAGCAACAAACAGAGATGCTTTTTGATGCAAAAATAAAAACAAGCCTAAGGATCTTGAAACAAATGCACACTCCATCTGTCTCTTAACACAGGTATACTATTTCATAGTATAGCCCTTTTCCCCTTCTCAAACACCTACCCTTGTCACTAACACTTAAGGCAATTAGGATTATCTTGGAAGCCCACAGTAGGGCACATTTATTGTGTATTTTTAAATAGCATTCATTTTTGGCATTAGGAACTCAGGATAAAAGGTAAAGATCTGAACAGAGATCTTTATTCAGTATGCTTTACCATGGATTATCTCATTCTTTTCCAGTTCACGCTTGTAGTTTTAGCAACGAAGAAGGTAGGGCTATAAGTGATGTAATTAGAAACCAGAAGCTGGAGAAAATATCCTCCTGTTGACTCTCTCACTTCTGGTTTTAAATTCTCTTACAGCAATATGTGAAATAATCAAACAAGGCTTTCCACTTCTCACCCACTACCAACTAGACAGGACAGGATGCAAAAATGGTATTTAGGAAGCTTAGGCTTTTTTCTCAGACTCCAAAACATAGCTTGAAACTATACCATTTTTCTACACAGCAACTGCCCTCTATGTTTGCATGCATGAACTGGAGCAGAGCAGCACTGATGGACCAATGCTCTCTCCTATCACCAGCTTTACATTCTGTGGCTAAATTGATGCCATTAAGCCACTGCTGCAGTCTAGCAAAGGCAGAGGATAGAAAGTCTCAGAAAAACTTCAGGAAGATCAAGTGTGCTGAGGTGAGTACCCTTGCTCTGGATGACTGAAAGGCAACATGTGCAATTCAGCTGATAGTAGCTCTCTTTCTGTTTGGCACAAGTGAATGGTTACTTGCCTCTTTGTGCATGCACTCACTACAAGTACTCACTCTACAGAGTCAGGTCCCAGCCAGGTGCACTCCACAGAAACCTCCCTAGTTTATATTCCACTGTCAGGAACACTAATGGCTAGTTCTCTCAAAAAGAAAACATTGCTTTAATAATTTTATAAAGATTTTGTGCTGGAAGACATGAAGCAAAATGTTCTTCACCATCTCAACTTAAAGCAGGTGTTTCCCATTGTTGGGTAATAATGGAAAACAGGCATTTCTGTAGATAATATTTGAGACATCTACAAGTGAAAACATTCTGTACAGTTACACATAAAGCATGACAACCTCAGCCACAAAAGAGCTGGGATGAAGTCACAGATTTGACCTCTTTTTAATCTGGTAGTAACACTACAAAGAAAGGCATCATGATCAAATGCAAAAGACATCTCCCTTTTCCCTCCCTAGCCTTCTCCTGTCCTTTATTTAATCCCTGTGCTGTCCTGGGCACACAACTGCACAGCAACATGGGGAATTATAATGAAAAACAGGTGTTGTATTGCCAGTACTGCAGACATGCACATACGTCTCCCTTCAGGCTGGAAGTCTTGACCAACAGACCTACTTTTGGAGATCCTTACTTTCCTCAGATATTTGCAGTCCACCAGAGGACCTAATGGTTTGCATGGCTGTACTCTACATCAGAGTCCCACAGGAATTTTTGAAAAAGAGAAACCAAGACATCAACAAACCATTTAGAGATTCAAGATTAGAGAACAGCCACAGAAACATAGAAGAAGGCATTGATCTCCACCAAATGAAGATTTAAGAAGTGGCTGTGAGGGACAGGGGGTATTTAGACATCTGTCACTAACTGAGGAGCAGCAAGGAATCTCAGAGGAATGAAGCCATTTGCTTCATCATATAACAAGGCTGTGACAAAGCTGGGACCTTAAATCTCTTTATACCTGGAAGTCAGATACTACTTCTCTATTCCACACACAATAGTGGAGGACTTACCCTCCATCAAAAAAAAAGATGTCCCTGGTGTGTTATACTTGGAATACTGACAAAAGACAGGCAGCACTGAGAAAAAAATGAACTTCAAATCCACTCTTTGGATTGTTTTTCTTATTCCTATGGTAATCAAAACCTGTTCAAACAACAAGATTAAAATATAAACAGATCAATCATTTCTCATGAGAAATAATAACTATCTTGCCAGCTGCTAGTGCTTTATTTTGAGCATCTTATCCTGCCAGGACTGGCTTTGCAAAAAATTGCTGAGTTATGGGGCCAGAGCCTTGGAACTCCCTAGACTGCCCCACTACTGGGCACAGCAGCAAAGCAGGTCTCAGCACCCCACAAGCCTCTCACCTTTGAAGCCAGATCCATGAAATGAACCGTGTTTACAGAAGTTTGTTTGGTTTGGGGTTTCCCCCCCCCAAGAAAACAGAACAAACCATTCCACAAATCAAGAGTCACAAGAGGCCACACAACCATGTGAATGGGCAGCAACACTTAATGGCAAGGTAAGAATAGCAACGGACTGCCTACAACTCCAAATCTTTGACAGGAATCACAGATCGATTTGGTTGGAAGGGATCTTTAGGCCAGCCAGTTCAACTCTCTTGCAGTGAAAAGAGACATGCCAAACTAGATCAGGTAGCTCAGAGTCCCATTCAACCTGACATTGAATGTTTCCATGAATGTTTCCACCCACAACCTCTCTGGACAACCTGTGCCAGTGTTTTATCACCATCACTATAAAAAATTTCTCCCAATATCTAGTCTGCTCAGGATAATACTATCAAGTAGCAGAATATGTGGGGACACAAACAAAAGGCACAAGGTTTCCCCTTGTGTAGCTATGCTAAAGGAAAGAAACAGGATTCCAAGAGCTCTAATAACCACATAAAACCTTTTGGTATTCAGCACAGAAATCCAAACACAACACTATTTTAGCTGAATGTCTCCATTCTTGGGTCAGAAAGGCTGTTTATCTTCACCGGTGTATCAGGAACAAAACATCAGTTTGCACAACACCAAGACTGGCCATGTAAATGTAAATGTTAATTCTGGTCACTTCTCTTTATATTTCATTGTTGCCAGTGTCACTCTCAATTTATAAAACAAGGATGAAATCCATGACCAGAGTTATCAGTCCTAATGTTCAAAGCATAACCAAGTAATTAATAATGATGGACTCAATTCTTTCAGGTTTAACCATTCAGTTTTAGAAAATGCTGTCTCAGTGCAACAGTGCTATATTACAAAGCTTAAAAATTTTGTTTGGACATAAGTTGCAAGCTTTTGGAAGTCAAGAAGTTACCAAACAATGAGTTAAAAATACTAGGTCTAATGCAAGTGCTCTCTTATGGTAAATACAATATATTTTTAACTTGCAAATAGTTTTATTCACTTTTTAAATTCTCTTATAATTCAACTGTCTCTGCTGGGAAGGCAGAAGACAAGATCCACAACTTGTACCATACTTGCAAAATGAACAGGAGGTTTTTCATTGACTTAAGCATGAGCAGCACTGTACTCACCAATGACTGTGCCCAAAACTGAGTAAGAGGGAAGAAAGAAGAAGCCTTATCATTTATGTCTTACAATTTAAATGAATCTGCAGTTCAAGAAGCCCAGAAGGCTTTCAAGTGACTTGGTATTACCATGGCATTACTATTTTTAATACTAACTTTAATTTGAATGCAAGTTCAGCAGATCTGCAGTAAAACGGTACAGCAAGTATTGATGAAATACACAGCACAAGATGGGTATATGCAGAGTAAAAATGTTGCTACTTATTTTAAAGTGAGATTTATTCCCCCCTAAGTCTAGGAACCTTGCTGCAGTAAGTCACAATACTTGAGTAAATAGGGACAA
>VYZT01024143.1:0-29542 GCA_013400735.1 Pomatostomus ruficeps | reverse complement strand
CCTTATATAGCACTGCACTGACGTTAATGGGGTGGATGTGAGTGGGAAGATGGATGCAGTTTGACAAGAGAACTTGCAGTACTGGGCCTTCTCTCTCTCTTCATAGATATATCCGACGTAGTTACACCGTGGCCATCATCCACAAAGGCTGTTTGACATCAGTCCCTGGTATGGTAAATTCCAACTGCTGTCTTCAGCCTCTGCATCAATGTTCATCCAAAAAAAAGTGTCTTTCTTTTTATGATGGTAATTAGTTTGATTATTTATTTAAGTGCCAACCATCAAACTGTAGTATAATCATCATGCCATTTTTTCTGTTTCCTAGACCAGATAATGGAAATGTATTTGTGCCTTTTGATAGCATGCCACTCTGCTTTATTAAAGAAAAATCTTCAATAATTTGTCTACAAAGCCTGTTTAAAATAATTGAAAGCTTTACCATCACATACTTTTCTGCTCAAATATTCTCCAATATTCAACTAAATTAAACTGGAAATATTATTTTCAAGTCACATAAATATTTGAAACACAAAATTTGCAAAAATCCATTGAGATCACGATTCCAGTGAGGGTCACAGTGGGTGTATTACTGCTGGAAAGTTTCACATAGATGGAGCACGTGGTGGATATGTAGGGGTGTTTTGACCAATCTCTCAAGTTGAAGAGTCAGATAGAAAGTCTCCTTAGTTCTATTTAAGCACTTAGACCTAAAACATTAAAATCTTTTCTCAGATCTGAAAGATCATGTGGAGCATCTTCCCACAATTTTACCTCTGGAGTAAAACTGAAGTGAATGTTTCGCAGTCATTTGCAGCCTCACTATCACTGTGTAAGCTGTTGTAGGAAGTAACATCTTTGTAGAATAGGTATATCTGTTGGATGATATTCACTCCTGATCAAAGGACCTCCAAAAAAACCAGTTACTGAGAAAGCTCAAGACTTCTGACAAATTGATCTATGGAGGGGTGCTAAGAGTGCTGCACAGAGTCACAGTGGAATCCAGACTTCCCTGGGCTTTAAGACACAAACTGACTCCAGCAGGACCTGGATTTCGTTCATCCATCTCAGCGAGGCTCTGCACATCCTCAGCTGATCGAGTTGCTTGTGTGAATCAGATTTCCAGGTGTAAGCGGAACTTAAATGTCCTGCCAGGCTACTGCTGACATTTTGCACAGAGGAGGTTTTTCTATCAGGAGTTTTCACTGATCGGGAAAAGGTGACAGAATATCTGATGACAGTTTTATCCCATACCTTATTATATGTCCAGAAATAAAACATCTCTTTAAATAACTCATTGTGATTGCAATACTTATGTAGGTGAAGATGAAAACATTCTGAGTAAATAGTGCCCCTTCTTAAATATCTTTGTTTACCTTCAGATAATTTTTCTGATAGATGAAAAGCTACTATGGTTAAATAAATATTTTTTAAAAACTATCCACACCTTTTTCAGATTTTTTCACATGAGTTCCTGAAGTACCCTGTCCACTTCACAGCAGTTCTGTAAGTTTTAAGTGATCTTCAGTATTTCCACTACACATATAAATGTGTTCTTATATCAATTTACTTGGACCTGTGCTACAATAAGCCTTACAAATTTGGCTTTGGATCAGGTTCTGAGAATTCTCAGTTTACCAGTCTATCCTTTCTCTTAAGAGGCCTTGAGAGCCTTATAATGTTTGACTTTCAAACTTGAATATTGGCCATTTTTAGCCCAGAGAAATGAAATAAATATTTATTGCCAAATTTGTATTGGCAGCTTTTAAGTCACAGGTGAGGTCGGGAGCGGGCAAGGTGACCAGATGCAGTGCCGACAGAGCTCAGGAAAGTGACTGCCAGAGAGAACAGGTGCCAGAGAGTGAGCCAGGAGAGGGCTTGGGTACCGGGAACATCTCTCCTTAGCATTGACAAGGGAAATGGGGAGCAACTGAAGCAAGAGAGGCTGCTGAAGGGCACTGCCAAAAGGCAGGGTAATGAGAGGTCTGAAAACCAGAGGAGAGGGGATATAAACCCTGCTGCATCCTTTAACTCTCCCATGTAATTAGGCTATGGATTTTCAGATGTAAAATGCAGGGTAGGAGGAAGGCAAGACAAACCCTCAGAGTCTCTACAGATCAGTGACAAATATATAAAGGAGTCAGATTCCCCCAGAAGATAATTTTATTGCTCATGGTGTAAAGTTCTCACTAAGAATTTCGAACTACTTAGACAAGGTTTTAAGAGGAATAAAAAGCTTTCCTGCTACAATGAGCACTCGGTACGTATTTGTATGCTGTGTACAGTATGAGCTAAAGCATACCATATATTGTTTTTGTTAATCCACACGTTGTCGACAGCCCACTTGCAATATCTGCCACCTGAATTATATATTGATAAGTTAGCTACCACTGGAGCTAGTTTGTTTCTTGTTTCAGAATCTTATGTCCCTATGAAATGCTGTGTATATATATATATCTCTATACTGTAAAAAGAAGTAATATCGCAGATGCTGGTTTTGTATTTATGAAAGACATTGAAAGTATGGCTTAAAGTATATCAATTATTTGTCACTCTTCACCATTTGTATATTAATAGTAAAGATACTTTTACTTTAATGAAGTGTTGTAGTTACATTTATTTTTGCTAAGTGTCTTTCTGTCAAGATGTCTGATTCATTAGGAGTCTCATTTCCAAAAAGAAACATACCCATTATTTTACCCCCATTACAGAAATACTGAATAATGCTCACACAGACCTGCAATTTATTATTCTCTTTTCTGTCAAAATACATCTATTGTTAGCATCCTAAATCTCCAGCTGAGCTTGAGGCCCATTATGATCATCCCCAATAGATAATGTCCTGATAGATGATATTATTTTTTTCTAAACAATTCAAGTGCGACAATTTAGAGGTATTTAGTTTATACCAGAAATAAATATATTATTGAGAGAAGCTGCCTTATTTTTTCTAACCTAGAACCTTCCAAAAGTCTTGTAACTGTGGTATCACCACCAGGAGCTGGTGAAAACAGATCAGACATAGTCGGCAATGAAATCAGCCTTTACTGCAGTGCTGGTTTTTACTCCACTGAGATGGAAGATGAGCAAAGCACAGCCCAGAGAATATTGCTCATCCACTTCCCTGAAATGGCAGAGGGGTGTCTGTGGCATGCATTTTGCAATCAATAAAATGAAGTAACGCAAGAGAATCTTGCTAGACTGTGCATTTGTGCCTAAGAATCAGTTTTCTGAGTACAGCCTAAGCTCTAAAAAACCACACCAGCCTAAGAGTGGTGGGGCAGTACATAGGAGAAGTATGTTTTTCTACCCAACAAAGTCTTCACAGCTGCATCTTCTTTTTTCCACAGATCCTTAAACTCTGCCACTGCAGAAGTCTTAGGCATATGCTTCCCTAAGTGTCAGTGGCAGCATTAACAATTAGCAAAAATATCTCTTTCTATTGAAAAACTGAGTGTGAGGGGACTGGTTCAGTGTCCTGTTAACATCAGTTTGTCACTGAAAGTTTTTCATATAATCATGTTTCTTGGTCATAAAAACTCCCAGACATCCTCAAATGATATATAAATCTAGTTCAGATCTCTTGAGAGCCAATTGATTCAGTGCACTGGCCACAAGAGAGGTTGCCCCTTTCATCTACAGGTGAGTATTAATACAATTATTGCAAATTGCTGCCAATAAAAAGTTAATATATGGCATCTTCAAAAACTGGTTCAAGTTTTTAAAATTTAACCTTGTCAAAATATATCATGCTCTCACATGTTTGAAACATGTTACTTAGAATACAAGATAAGATACTTAAAATTATATTCAGGTACCTTGATAAGGACAATTTGTTTATCCGTGTCATTCCCAAATTAGACACAGATAGCAGTGCACCAAGAAAACACAAACAAAATGAAAAAAACTGTCACACTTTGATTCTTGGCAAGAGATGACTAACTTTCTCACTTGAGCCCTAGCAGATCCTGAAAACAAGCTGTATTTGTCAGCTCATTCCTATGTGGAAAACGCTTATTTTTGGTGATATGATTAAAACTTCTTTGGTGATTTATTAAACACTTTATAGAAATACACAAACCTCTAAACTGAGCTTAGTTTTAGACTTTAATTTCTGTAAAAATCCTTTATGTAGCAAAAAAATAAAACTCTTTTTGTCTGATTAAAGAAAGCAATGAAACACATCCACAGTCAGTGCCAGTATAAAGCAATGTAAGTGGTATTGCTGAAAAAGCAGAATTAATCACATCTGGCAGGAGAGTGGTCAGGTCAGGCACAAATTTGTAGAATTCTTTCAGGCAACCTGATGGTAAAGAGAACAAAAAAGTTTGTAATTAAAAAGAAAAGCTTTTTCTACTAAGCAAATACCATCTTTTAAGGCTAAACTAGAGAGTAAGAAATGATATCTTACTATTTTAAAACTGAAAAAGGAGTTTCTTTGTCATAGACCACAACATGATGAATGAATTTTACTTTGACACTTATTTTGATCATAGATCAGGGAAATACAACTTCATCATTAACTTGTCTCTGAAGGCCTAAATAATCTTTAATCAAAAGAAATAGGAAGTTGTTATGTACTGTTATACATTTTCCAAAACCATAAGAAATAAAATTGAGATTTTTTTTTAAGAATTGTTTTCAAAATGATTTATGAGTTACAGATATCTTTATGAAAAAATAATTTGGAGAAAGTAATGACATTTGCACATAGCGGACTGCAAATTTAATGGACAAGGCACTTGCACTGAAATTCAAACTACTGTGTGGTAAGTAGCACAGAATAAAAGTAGTGATGTATTTTAGAGGTTTCCTGTGCAAAGCTTTTAATTATAGACAAGTTTTGTAATGAGGCCATTCCCTGATGGGATGCAAGTGTCAATTGTTGCACTGAAGTAATGTGTCTACCCTTCTGGGAATTCATGATATGGCCATCTGCAGCATTTTTTCCCATCCTTCTTTCTGTAAAGTATACATGCAGTAGAAAGTAGAATCTTTTGAAAAATTAAAGGCATTTACTCTTCAAAATATGATTTTTGTTTCTTTGCATAAAGGAAAACAGAAAAAACCACTTGCATAATCTGGTGATTTAATACTCAGATATTATTATCACTGCCGTGCATATGGTCACTTGTGTTCTTCAAGTCAACATAAACTTCCAAAGCTGAAGCATCCTATTGTTAGGTGAAGGATCCATGGTCTATCTTATGCTGTAGGATCCATATTTTTTGTGTTATGCTGAAGGATGGGGACCTAAACATGCTACATATTTGACCAAAGAAATTGTTTGATTGTTTTCTGAGAGTTTGATTCCAGCATCAATCTAGGACTTCTGAAGATACCACTCTCTGTTTGCTGGATATGGGCATAAGAAGGAAGCAGTAATGTAGAGGCATAAAAGCCACTCCATCAGTTACTGATGACTTGGCTGTTAACTCCATTATCTAAAAATACCCATAAAACCCATGAAACAACTACAAGCTAGTATTAGATTTCTCTGATGTTGTTGAAATACAACCAGTGTCTGGCAACACCCTGGCACTGGGGTGTTGGGAGACCCATTTGGGGTCTAGGAGGCTTTGGCAGCAAGAGTCTCTCCCACCATCCTTATCCCAGGAACAAGACAGCCAGGACAAGGGGGAGGAGTAGGTGAGGCAGCCTCAGCCCTGGTGACCCCATAGGGGTGATGCAGGGCCAAAATCAAGCCAGGATCCACCTGGTGTGTGAGTGCAGCTGAGGTGGGGACAGGGATTGATGGCCCTGGGAGATTGATACGAGTTTTGGGTTGTGGATAAGGTGGGGGGAGCTCCAGGTCCATTCATGGTTCCCAGAGCCTGGAAGGTTGGAAAAAAATTTCACAAAGAACTTCATCTCTTCTCAGTCCGGGTTAAAGGTTTAGAAAGAAATAAACAAAAATGGGTTTTGAAGACGGGATTTGGGTACGTGCCCATTGCCAACATGTTAAAGCAATACAATATTGATCATTCAGGTGTTTCAGGTAAAGCATGATTCTCAGCTGACAAAAATACAGTGCTACAAGTATGACTGATCATACTCTTTGCAGATTGGTTTTGTTTTATTTTGTATGAGATTCTTGGGAGATAAGATCCTTGTAGTTTGTAATTTGTCTTAGGTGCGAGAGCAGTAAGAAAGGCTGTAGCACTGGATTAGGGGTCCAGGGGTCTGATTCCTGTCTTGGGTGACAGTTGCTTGGATTGAACAAATCAATTGCCAGGAAAGTGTAAGGTTTCTTTTCCTCCCTGGCTATTCTGTGCTAAAGATTTATAGACCCATTTATCTAACTGATTTCCTTAAGACCCGTCTCAATAAATACAAGAACAAGCATAAACTGTTTGCCAGATTTACACCTTGGATTAAAACTGGGTGTTGTATTTTTTGAGAAATCCTTCTCCTGCTGCTTCATGGAGTGTGTGTGTGTTTGCATTTGAACATTCAGCTCTTACAACACAGATGTTTCTGAGCACACATTTAACACCTGAGTTGGTATCACTATCTGAGCACAAGAGCCAAATCCTGAGAAGAGAATATGTCCTCTGTAAGATATTTAAGTGGCAACTAGACAAATTAGAACTATTATCAATAATTGTGGTGTTGTTAACTTCACCCCAAAGAATTATGAATTCTTTATCAAATTGTGAGAAACTGAGTGCCTGTGCTTAGCTTCCCAAACCTCTGCTGTATCAACACATTATGCTGACTGTTGAGACATATTCCTCTGAAGTGTTGGCAGTAACTTCTTTGGGAAAGGGCAGCTATGAATTAATTTACTGTTCAGAGAATAGAGACAATATCTTCCTATAGCACATCACACAAATTTCCCTGGAAGTGCTTGAGTAGCTTAACAGACAACAAAAGAAACATTAAGTTATCCTAGCTAACCTATCTTGAAATTCTTTTGTATCTGTAACAACAGAATTAACTTCTTCTAGGATTTTTTTCTTTACTAGGCCTTTTGAGGGCAGCACTACAACTCTCAAGGGGTTAAACAAATGCAGGTGTGGTGTAAGTATTTTGCAGCTGGCTGGTGCCTGCAAATTTGCTCTTTCTCAGAGGTAAGTATGTATGTTCAGGTGGTGTTACACCTTCAGCCTCCTGACCTGCATGACATGCACTTATAATGCTGAGCACAAAACCCAACATTGTCTTCCTCTGAGGCTCTATTTCACTATTTTTTCTGACAACTGCATAGCACCTAGGTGTGCTGCAAAGCTCTGCTGAGGTGGAATTTTTTCCTAGTTCAGATAAATTATATTCCCTGCATCTTCTCTTTTCATGGATTTTTTTAGAGTAGCCTTAAGGATGGATTAAGCTCAATTTACGTAATTGAACATTCATTCCACTATGTAAATTTTTCTCTGTCAAGCTTGAGTCATAAAAAAGACAAACATGAGAAGCATACTGCATTTTCCTCGTTCCTTTCTCTGTGAACAGACTTTTTATTTGCACCATTTATGGATCTATTGACTGATGATCCTATGGCATGACCTCCTGTTCTTCCTGTACTTGTGGTCATGACTCCATTGCTTCAGCTTCAAAAATGTGTCAGGCAGCCAGGTTGTGTTAGAATTTTTGTGGTTTACTTCACTCATTTAGCTGAGCAAGCGGCAGATGATAATAACATGCTGGACAATCAGATATATCCATCTTGAAAAGATTTTGGCTTTTTCTTAGCAACTATTCCCTCAGCCTGAAGTGCCCTCTTAGGCAGATCGGCTGTGAATGGACTGGGTAGACTGGCAGGCTTTGCAGAGTTTTACTCAATTTGAACGTTTGAACAAACTTATCTGTTGGAATAGGGTTGATTTCTTTTAAAATTGATTTCCATTTGTTTGGCTCTTCCTAGACATGTTTACAGAATGACCATATAACACATGTGTCTCAAAAAACTCTTTACTACAATAAAAAAACCAGGACTGTATTTTATAAATGGCTAATTTGGGGACCTTTGAATATCTGTATACTTTCTTTTGTTAAATCTCACTCATATCAGTTCAAATTAGCTGAGACTAGGCTGGGATTTTCTAGAAGTTAAATGGACTGCCTTCCTGTAGCCCAAAAAAAAATCCATTGTATTTAGCAATACAAGATACTCTAAAAATTAGTTCCAAGTCATGCTAAAATTGATTTCAATCCTGTGTTTTCCATATAGCCAAATTGATCACTGTTTATTTGCCTTTTACAAGGAGTCTGTTAACATGAGGTTGTCAATCTCTTGTCTGGATGCTCGCAAGTGTAACCACAAATATGTTCAAATCTAGAAATTTTCCATAACAGCTGCAGTCTCTTCTCCTTGCTCCCTTTGAGCCACTGCACACAAACTGCCATCACATGGTGCTGCATTTAGAACTGCAAGGAATAATACGTGACTATAAAAGAAATTTCAGCTTGTAAAGATATACCATACATCTGGATTTCATCAGTTATTTTTGCTAGGCTAAAAATACAATAGCAGTACAATTTAAGGTTTTATTAGATCTGAGCTGGGATGGATGCAGATGACTTACACACAGCCTCCATGCACGGCTTCTCTTCCTGATTTTTATGTTCCACTACATGTTACTCTGCCGTAGTATGAAGAGGTAACATTCTTTCAAAGCAAAGGTTTACAGCTTGTTAGATACAGGCAGATGGATATGGATTGTTTGCTTTGCCTTTTTTTTTTTTTTAGCAGTTTAATTTCTTTAGTGAGATAAATATGTACCTGTATATGAATTAAGATTGATTCATCACTTGCTACAAAATATATCAGAAATAAACATCATAATTGTTTCTTTTTCCTCACAATATTGTACCAGCTTGACTTCTTTTGCCAGAAAACCTCCTCAGATCATCCAGAACTGCCAAAACATCTGAGATAATACACATAAATTACAGTATTATAAAGATGAACCATCTGTGCTAAGGTTTTCAGTGTTTCATGGGAATGAAAGTAGGAATATGACAAATCCCAGATAGGTTGTTATAAGACCTAACATGATATAAGTACATTGAGTTAAGTCAGTCCCTGGTATGGTTAAACAGCCATCACAGATTTTACCACCTACAATTAAACCCAAAATTAGAAAGACTATGTCAGATATGCCATGGAATCCACAGAGAGCAAAGGGAAGTAAATTGATTCCACTGGTAATTTTATCAAATCTTTGTTTTTGTGATGAAACCTGACTCAGTCCCCATTTAAGGAGTCTAGAAGTAGGCTTTCTCTTCTGCTTTACTCCACAGTAATATAAAGGATAATGGACAATCTTCACAATTAATACTGATTCACTGTGCAGGTTTTCTCTTACATCTTCCACTTAATTTCAGTAGACCTGCGTTTGTAGTGGTGTAACCCATTACCGCGTACTGCAGTCTGTCTTAGCTTCCTCTCACACTTGGAACAACAAAGCTGGTGCAGAAAGTTAAGAGCTAATACCCCACACCTGGTGTTTTATATCATCGATGGCTTATAAATAAGTCTATCTCTCAGTGCAGCTCTTGCCTAAGACTTCTTCTATGTACACCTATTTTGAGATAGGCCTGCTATGTTTGCTAAGATAAAATTAATTTACCAGTATGCAAGAGTTAACATAGCATGCTAATTTAAAGCCATGTATTTTTTTAATATTCACTAGAAGGATTTTTACCTTTTGTTGAAGATAATTAACATCCTCCACTTGTGCAGCCACATGGAATGGGGGGAGGGAGGGGAGGCTGAGTACATGGAGAAGAAAAGTTTTCACTTTCTAGTTAGTTATTATCCTAATGACATTCCTGATGGCTTAAATAGCAATTCATTGTATACAAAACGTTAGCCAGAGATACAAAAGAATTTCTGTTCCATGCATACTGTAAGAAAATGAAGCAGGAGTAAAGTGGAGTGGGAAGGCAGAAGGAAAAGCTGGATAGTGAGCTGCTAGAAAGAGTGTTCCATAGGAAGGAAGTTGTGGGTTCATTTTTCTTCTCTCTTCTTCCAGTTAGATAATAACCTCTTCTTCTGTGGTTCAATTAGTGCTTGTTCACTTGGTGTATGATTTCATATGTTAACAAGGAGAGGATGATGAGATGCCACAGCCATTAGACTGATCTCTCTTCATATGGGTAAGAGGACTCTAGATTTAGTTGGGGGCAGGATCATCCAACTCCAGCTCTCTCTGAGCTACAAGTTAATCAACAGAAATTCCTTCTGTTCTCACCCCTTTTTTTCAGCACAGCTGCTGCAGGAACTCTAGAAAGTACCTGGGTAAATTCTTTGCCTTTGCTCACATTGCAGGGAACCAGGAGGTGGTTGTTAATGCCTCCACACATCCTGTAAGCAGGAAAGATCCAGCCTCTGAAATGACTGCTCAGAACAGCACATGTTGAACCTGAAACAGTTCTTTCCCAATGTGTTGGGTATTTCAGATGATTGTTCTTCTTCACACTGGGTACATTTAAAGCTGGAGCTCTGCAAAACCAGTGTTCTAGGTGCTTGTTCTCAGCCTGTCTGAAGGCAAGGCTTTCCTCCATCCTGATTTTTGATGTCAGCCCTAGAAAAGACACATAAACATGCAGGGTAAAGAGGTCTGGTTTGTGCCCTAAGCAGAGGATCAAGCTACTTCTGTGTGCTGACACAGTCCTTCCAAAGCCAAACTAGATCCAGCCGACTGCCTCAAAAGGGTTACACTTTTGCAAGTCTTCATAGAGCTTTTCTGCTCCTTGCGCCCCAAATTTCATACCTAACATAGTCCTTATGGTTTTTGATTGCGGAAAACATAATTGGGAGTTTTCATGCTGTTATGGAAGGAAAAGTAGGTATAATAGTAATGAAGCAAAAAATTTCTTAAACTGGCCTTGTATACAAAAAGGCCAGTTAATAATATATTTAATAAGGATTAAAAGATAAAAGATACAGGTGAGAAAGCACCACCAAGTCACATTTAGACTCTATCATCCTTAAGTACAAGACAGCAACAACACAGCTCTGGGTAAGGACTTAGGAAGTTACCGTTTTGTTTTATTACATGCTTTCAAGGCAGTTAATTTAATCTCTTCTCTTTTTTTTTTCTTTTTTCTTACTTCACTAGATATAACACAGTTGTTTGTTTTCTTAATGTTTTTTCCTGTCCTGACATATCATATTTAACAGGACTGCAGCTTTGGACTGCCAGCTTTTCTAATGTATATGCACAGAACTTAAAACAATTTGTAAATGCAGTTGATTTGAGTTTTTGGACTATAGTTCAATAAAATAAACTGAGATGTACAAAGTTGCATGTTGTTATTACAAGAAGAAAGACGACATCTTATGCAGGAGAGGGAGTAGATAGAATTTATTAACCTAACAAAAAATATTAGATCTAATCACAATATGGCAATTGTTACAAGTTCAGCCATATGAACACAGTCCAAATTAGAACAGAAAATCTTCATTAACAATAATGCCATTAAAATTGTTAAATAAAATAAATTATCATTGTGTTATCCTCCAATACCTCTCCGGATCTGATAGTCAAATGTTTGAGCTGAAGAATGTGCCATCTGATTTTATGAGGAGCTTACTCCTGCTGTTCTTAAATTTAATTGACTGACCCTTGTTTCCCATTTACTAAAATATTTTTGTAACAGGCACACCCACAGGGTTCTGCTGCTGCTGACTTAGGAAGCTTTCAGAACAAAACAGTGAACCTAAATATAAAGATATTTTGATAAGTGATTGAATCAGCAGTGTGACCCCGAGATTTTCAGAGGAATTTTTCAAGATGTGGTGGTGAATATCAATCTCTAATATGAACCTACATGCAAATCAAACACTGCCTGATAGTTCAGAATAACCAACTACATTTATTACATCTAGATGTGTATTCTCTGCTGAAACAATGTCAATTGCTGAACCAAAGCTTCAGTGTTGTAAAATTCCCACAAATTATTGTGTGATAATAAGTGCTGAGCTGAGCTGATTATTAAGTTACTGTTTATTTGATTGAGAGTTAAGGGAGATGGAAGCTCCATAAAATCATAGTAGTTCTCTTTAGGACTAATCAAGTAGTGCTAAATAATAAGTGATTACTGTTAGAGTTATAATTAGTCCTCTTTTTTTTATCAAGATCTGTTTTGTTTTGCTTTGCTTTTGTACTCTTATTTAAGATTGATAATTTTTGTGTGTGTCTCTTTATGTACAAAAACTAAACACTTTTTTTTTATAAAACTGTTCCATAACCAATGATCTTGCTAAGATACCAGGGCTTTATTGTCATCTGTATGTGAAATACAGGTTACCTTACTAATATCTTCTGAAATCTTATACATGTAATTTTTAAAAAATTTTGAATTTGACTGTCTTGTGCGAGTTTGGGCTGAGATACAGTTAATTTTATTGAATACAGCTTGAATTCTGAAATATCAAACTATTATCTCTTTAGGTAGAGCAATCCATAAAGAGAAATCAGTGTCTTAACACATATGGAGGTGGATGGGATTTTTTAACAAGATGGTTTCGATCTAACAGTCAGAAATGAATCCTCCAAGAATACAAGAAGAGAAAACATGTATTAATATTAATTCATTATGCATGTTGACAGGATTGGATTCCCAATTAGATTTCCAGGTTTCATAACTGTGTTGTGAACTCTTAAAAAAATTTTTTTTGAAGTTGTTTTATGTTTAATGTTTTACTCATGTAATTCAATATCTTTCTTTCATTGGTTTGAAACTTCTTGTTGATTTCTGTCTTATCTAGTATTATTTGGTCCCCCGTGTACCTGCTTTAGCAGGCAATCCATGCTGTCTACATAACCTGCTTTTGGGTCTACATTTTTTTTCCCCCTCAGCTGAGTAGAAGTTCATCAGGAAGAAAGATCTGGGAAACTCTGATAGCATATTTAAACACAAGCATGTCCTCTCTATACACAATTATATGCTGCTTCTGTTTGCTCTTGCTTAAAACTTCTGATCAGTAGTCACATCACAGAGGTCACACAGCAACATTTTGGCACAGTCTAAGTGTTTACAAGCTACTAATGAACTTCTATAAATTTTAATCTGCAGTATGAGGAAGATTTAATGAAAATGTATGTTTATACAGCAGTTTAATGGCAAAGTTTTCCTCTCTGGGTTTGGTTTAAGATCATTCTAAGTATTTAATGTATAGTCTGAAATTCAGTGCAAATGCTGTCTGCAGTCTAGATTTTCTATTCCATTTTCCTAATGGCATATTCAAATGTCATTGAAATAAAAAAACCACAGAAACGATCTTTTGCATTACTTGCTTTACACCTTTTTTTTAACAGGGTAATTTAGTCTTCCAGAAAGACAAATACTAGAATGAAAAGTATATTATAAGGAAAATACACACATATATAAGTAACTCTAAGCCAAATGTCTCCAGCTATGTGTCCTAAAGTTCTCCATCATTTGTTAAATACATAAACTCATACTTTAAGCTCAAGAGTCTCCAGAGACACTTTCAGTTTCAATGCACTTATTAAAGTCACCATATACATACATCTACCAGCCCTCTACTCTTAGAACTTGGTGGCTAATTTCTAATGAATTACTTATTTGATGAATGTTTTATCTTTTTTCTTTTGTGTTTATCAAGGGTACAATATAAAAGAATATTTATTTATTGATCAAAAATATTAGGTGAATGGATTTTGTGAATATATGTCGCTCTGTAATACAGTGTGTTCCAACATCTTACATGAATTACATGAGTTGAGCAGGACAGTACAAACAAAGCATAAGACTAAAGATGGTTTATAATATTAAAAATGCTTTCTTTTTTACCACTAGACATTTTTGAAAATATACAAAAAATTATATATAAAATAATAAGCCGAAAAAACTTATTATGAATGGCCTCTTTTAGCTGTGGGTTTGGTTTGGTTTGGTTTCTTTTTCCAAGATAAGAGCAGGTTGGTTTTGTTGGGGTTTTTCTCTCTGTAATTATAAATAACTGGTTTTCAGAGAGAAAATTAACACAGATTATTTAAAATATCTCTCTTAAATTATTTTTGTATTTAAAACCAGCTTTGTTAGTACTGCTTCATGTCTTATTATGTTGCAAAATAGCTACAAATACTTGTTATAATATGGTGGGTTTTTTTAAAAAAAACCCAAAATGCTTGTTTCAGTGAAACAGTAGCTATTAACTCCACCAAATGCCTCAGAAGATCCCAAGTTTCTGAATCCAGTAACGTTTTCATATATAAAGCACAGAGATATAGTACTTTTTCCTGTCAAATGTGGATGATGCTGTTCTTTAACGAAATAGTAACAGTCTGGGCTTATCACTTTTAACATGTGTAATGCAAAACTCACCTTTTTTCTGTTATTTGCAGGGTTTTTTGCATTTGAAGCTGTCAATAGATACAGCAGAATTTTCAATGACAAAATCAGCAGCACAGTCATGTGAACCCCCATTCCCCACTCAGAGTCATTCAGCTAGCATTTTTTAGGAGCTATGCATCTTTTTATAGCTTGACTAGAAAGATTAAATCTAAAAAATCATGACATATATCACCCATATACAGTTGTTGAGACCAAAGAAGTGTGGACAGGAATATCATTGCAGTAATATTACTCTCTGATTGTTTTTAAGGTCTAAACTTTCCATATGGCCATAATGATCAGAATAACTTTTAGAAATTACTTTTAATAATGTTAGTTTTATAGAGTCTGTATCCTTATAAATAGTTTTGACTTTAACATAATATTTCATTCATATACTAAGAGAGACTTTATCAGTTCATACACAAGTTTCTTGCGTTACTCTATGCTAAAGTTTTTATTTTCAGCTCTTACCTTATCTCATTCTTTCTTCTATCTGTAGTTACTTGAACTAACCAGTTTCTTTCTCATGTTAAATCTAATATAAATCATATCCAATTCTACCTTGTGAACAACTACAGTCAAGTTCCAGCTGAAGCCTCTTTTGTTATTGTGTAATTAAAAGTAATATAATACTGACATTTCTACCACTTGTATCTTTCCCATGTCTTCAGACTAAAATTGCATCATTGTTTTGTCCGTGACATTCTATATCCTTTTTCTACATTTTTAATCTGTCTCATTCATTTCCGTTTCATAGTGGTGTAGCGGATATAACTTTCCAAGTCCTATTTATGTGGCACAACACATACTCACGTTAGCTTTGAATGAAGCATTTCTTGGAAGCCTTCAATTTACTTTGCCTACAGGCAGAAATGATAGAGGTGATGAAAATGTGATACTTCAGTGTTTAGATTTCAAAACACCCAATTTGAAAACTGCCTGGAATCTGTTTTACAGCAGGCAGAGACAGGGCTCTGAAAAACAGTTTGTCTTCTCCATGTCAATTTGCAGTTCTACACGAGCTGAAGTGAGTTATTTGACACAGTGACCTTGAGTTACTTACAAGATTTTATTGACAACTTCAGCTCTTTGCCAAATCTCTCTTTATTTTTACACAACTTTTGGCTGTCCTTGTTAGGATACATTAGTGTCAAACTGAGGAATGCTGATTAGGGAAGACAAGTCATGTACCATACACAGGCTTGCTATCACAGTCCCATTTAAATGAGGGCAAAATGTATTTTAGCTCTGTGGAGGAGATACAATTTTAGATGTCTTCTTCTCCTTTCCTTTCCTCTTCCCCCAACCTCTTCTTTGATAAGCAATAGTTTGTTCAATTAAACGTAGTAGCAAAAAATAAATACCTGCCAAGGCTGAAAATAAATAAGTCTGCACAACTAAACTTAGACTCAAAGCAGGACAGAGAGAAATAGATTTCTTCTGGAAGTGTGCAGCGACTGAACCTCAGACCTCTGTGAATCATTCTTAAAGGAAACGGACTAAAAGCTTGCATCTGAATATGAGGTATACTATTTCCATACAATTATAGGATACCAATGTAAAATGTTCAAAGTACAAGAACTTTCACATGATTTTAAAACAAAACTAGAGATGATATAAACATGAAAAAAAACCTATACCTTTGCTTTGTAAAATTCAGAAATATAATGATAATGGAGCTATTTTAACATTTTTTCAAAAAACTAAATGAAAAAAAAGATAGAAATACACTAACCTAAGGGAAAAGTGAACAGTAGTTTACTTTTAAACTGTTCTGGGCCATTGACATCTCAGTGCTGAAATTCTCAGAATAATTCAGGCATAGCTTTTTGGGATCATCTTGGTCGTAGATGAGATGATTTATTTCAATGCTGCATCTGCAGATAAAATGGAACCCTGAAGAAAACTAATTCTCTGATCATGGCTTTAGTCCTGCTACTGTCTACTTTAATTTTGATGGAGGTGAGTTGCAAATGTGTGTATTCCCAAAGAATAAGAATAAATTGTGTTAGATATTGCTTACACATGCCTCAAAAAATGATTGAAAAAAAAATCTGCTTATTAAGAGCCCAGTTTTCACAAGAAGAAATTCTGTGGTTTTTTGGTATGTCTCCATCCACTCATGTGTTTGCTACTTGTGCAATTTATTGGTTAAGTATCAAAATTTAAAAACATCTGCACAAAATTGAAAATACATGCTATATCTCCTTCTTTGCTGACTTAATATTAAAACTCTAAATTAACCACTCTCTACAAATGAGCCATAAATTACAAATGGACTATGAATTATATCTGTCAGTATTCATTGGCATGCACAAACAAAAATAAATTTGGGCTTTTCCTGAAAGGATTCAGTGTTCTTTTTCAATTAAAACTGAGGTGTAAAATAATTTAGAAGAATTCTTGCCTTACTTCTTGTTTTTAAGGTGGTGGTTTCAAACTTGCTGCTTTAATTCAAGTCTTTGAAGAAGTCAAAAATGAATGACTTTACGATTGCCATTTGCCTGTTCTCTATTAGTGCATGGAGGCCTGGGAAGCTGTATTGCATAGCCCCATTTTTTTTAGCTATTGTGCCTAAAAAAAAAAAAATGATTTAAAAGAAGAAAGTCTGCTTATTAAGAGCCCAGTTTTCACAAGAAATTCTGTAATTTTTTGATGTGTCTCCATCCATTCATTCTTATTTTTTGGGATTCAAGTTCAAAAATCTGTAAACTGGCTACTTTTTAAATTTTAAATTGGACATGGTTTTGCAAGGCAAGGAATCTCTGCCTTTCTTTGTCCTTAAGAAAGTACTTGATACCAGTCTAGATACTAGTTAGGAATGGCATCCCAGCAGGAATTTTATTGGAAAGCATGGTAATTCTATGGTGCAAGGTAATAGGTACTATTGCTGTCATGTTGTATCCTGCTAAATATATATACTTAACTTGTGTTATTACAGTAAACACATATCTTCAGATCTGGCATTAGGGAGAGAGTTTACTTTTGTTGTTGCTGTTCTGATAATTTTCTTCTCAAAAATCTAATTTGTGTAAATTTCTGCTTAGGTGACTTTGAAAAGTAGTCCTCATTTTCAAATTGTATGTTCAGTCATATTTTTTGTAAGACACGAATAGGTAAAAACCCCAGACTTTGCTACTGCAGACCATATGCTGCTCAACAGCCTTAATAAAATTAGGTAAAAAGATAGGTATAAAAGGAGGTTTTGCTGAACAAAGGTCTACTTACTCCTCAACTAAGGTGCCCCAGAGACTGTTCTAGCCTTGTATCTTGCTTATTTTGAAAGTAGCTTGTCTTGGTTTGAAAGACAGATGTCTGCCAAGGGAGGACAGGAACCTCCCTTTGAAGGGAGAATATGACCCCCTTCTGTCCGAATTACTGTAACTTTGAAATTAAGGGACTTTCAGGCACAGATATGGCAAAAGGAATAACAGTCCTTTACTAGTATGTATATGTATAATAAGGTAAACAAACAGCAACAATGGCAGGAACAACAAAACCAGAAACCCAGTAACAGCCTCCTCTCGGCTGTCAAGCACCTTCCCCTTCGGAGTAGTTCCGGTCACAGCCACAGGGGAGCTGGTGGCTCCTGGCCAGGCAGGGCGGGTGTGATGATTCTCCGGCGGCTGCAGGGAGCGCTGTGGCGCGAGCTCGGCCACCTCTCCCTCACGTGGTGATGGTGGGCGAGCTGGTGGGAGAGATGGAAAAGGGGCTTCCTTTACAGACTTACTGGGGCAGANCTCCTGAGGCACCCAAGCAGATGGTGGAGGGCTCTTTTTTAGTGAGGTAGGGTGTCAATAAGGTTCCAGTGCAACGGCCGCTCCCACAAGCAGAGCTTCACTCATGGTAGTAGAAGGCAGCAGGAGACGGAGCCTCGCAGTGATGGCGAATTCTCCCCACAGCAACTACAGCCTGCTTCCCCTCCAATGCCGACAGTGAGAGAGATCTAGGAGCTGTGGTCAGCCCTTTGCCCCAGCCCAAATCTCGTGGTATCTCTGCCCCTCCAAGAGAAACCCCTCAGCTAAGAGAGTACCCAGTCCAACCCTGCCCCTGAACCATGGCAACTTCTTTTGCCTCTCTTAAGTATTGGTTGTTATTGTCTCTTAGCAACATTTGAGAGAAAATTCCCTGACAGAAAGAAAACAAAAGGAGCAATCCAAACCTGTAACATAGCTACTTTGTATTCCTTGAGCTCAATGTGGCAGTATCTCTAAAAAAGTAAATGAACTCTCCGGTTGCTGGATTCCAAATCTCTATATTATTACTTTCAGTGACTGCTATCTTGCTAGGCTTGTTAGACTGCTAGGGCTTGTTTATTGAAGCAAGTCCTTCTGGTCTCATGTCCATCTTGGGGGATTATCTCCATTTAGGAAACAGATCAACTAATTATTTAGAAAGGCATATAAAACATGGCTAAGAATACTCCTGTACACTTTTCCTATGTTAGAATGATTCTATGTTATCTCATAAACAGATAATAGAATATCCTATACAAACTTATTGGACCTGGAGTTTACATGCAGTGGTGTCAGTGATATGTTTTGATGTGATGTCCAGTAGCAGTTGAGTATTCATACTAACAAAAGAAGCAGAAGGCAGAATGGATGCCCAGAAGCCTGTTGTTCAGTCCTTTTCCTGCCAAAGTAACACTAACATAAACATATTTCAAGTGAGAAAAAAATTTAAAATGTTGATCACGAGGGCTATGATAAATACTGATTGAATGGTAATTTTTTCCCCCTATAAATTCTTCTAATTAAAAATAGGTATTTGTACAGTTCTGCAGTTCTGCAAAGTTTTGATAACTTTGAGCTGACTTTCATCTCTGTTCAAGTAAGTTCATCATGGTAATAACATTTTATAGCCTTTCCAAGTTTTCATTTTCACCTATTTTATGAACACCTTCATAACAACGTAAAGGGCTCATAGTCTATGCCAAAATGCTAATCAAATAACTCTTCTATTACTAATAAAAAATCTAGGATTTTTTCCCCTTTAGCTGAACCTTCTGTATATATGTATAATAGATTTCCTGGTGAGACTACCAGGAAAAAAAGGATAGAAGAGTTTGTAAATCCTTCTACTAACTTGTTAATGTGGTATTTCAAAGAACATGAAATCCATGAATCAAAGTATGTAGTATGTGAGTTTAAGCAGGTGCTTATGTTCCTTTTTATTCTGCACAGTACTAAAATAAAAATAAATTAAATTAAATATATATTTAAGAGTTTAAATAAGTGTTAAATCACTGTTCCCATTGGGGTTACTGTTTTGACAGGCAGGCTCTAATGATTAAACACCTTGCTGAATTAGAGTCTTAAGCATCTGCCTAATTTAAGAAGTAAATCCTATTGAAGCAAATGAGTCTTATCCCGATTAAGACTATTACTGAACTGGGTGAAAGTGAGAGACGGATAATCCTCAGTAACCTTAAAAGTCTGGCAAGCAGGCAGTGAAATGAGTTCAGAAAGTAAAATATGAATTATAGCTCCCCAGCTAGCCATGTCTAGAAGTACAAATTCCAAATGGTGCCAATCTCTTTATTTAGCAGATGAATCATGCGGGAGAACAGCTGGAGAATAAATCTATTAAAGTAGGTGGCTACATGTAACTGGAAAGAGCAAAACCGTGCTAACATGTAAATGATGTCAGGCAGGAACTGGGCTGTGCTGGGTCCCGGGGGTGACTGGGCTACCCCTGCCCTGAGTGGGGCTGAGCTGGGTTCCTGCTGCCCAGACTGTCTTAATCCAGCTCTGGGAATGCCACTGGGGAAGGGTCTGACAGCCCCAGGGATGTTAGGTGGCAGTGGGGAGCTTTCACCTCTTCCCTGGGAGAGGGGAGCAGACCACAGTATGCAAATATATACAAAGAAATCTGAACTGGCTCTGACAAGGAATGGACACCACCACCCGCATTCCATTCTCCCAGAGAGAGCTGAGAACATTGATGTGTCCATGACATTCCCCAGCTCTCTGCTTGGGAAACACCAGCAGACTCACACAGACTTCAGGAACGTGGGCATACCACAGAAAGGAAGGACTAGGAATGCTTTTTTTAACATAGTCGTACATAGGTATACATGTAATATTTTAAATCATCACAATTTTTCTACAGTAGACTATTTGGCCCAACTTAATGTCAAAACATTAACTAGGCTGATAATAAATTCTTGGCTCCACAAATAGAGTGTACTGACTTTTACCCAGATTGAGATTTTGAGTGTGACATTCCCTCCCAGAAGGTGTTGGTAATGCACATTTAATTTTTTGCAATCATCTCTGAAAAGCACCTTAATCCCAACTCACGTGGAAAGTGGGGAGAAACCCTGCAAATTCAGTTTAAAGAAGTTAAAACTGAGAAGGTTGTGCCATTGCCTGATCTCTTATCTTTTAGGTTTTAATGCTTCTTTTTTTATTTGCTAAAGAAGGTTACATTTCAGCTGAAGTATATCAGATGTCTAACTGCCATCTGGAATAATATTTTCCATAGATGTTTTGTTGTTTATTTGGAGTTCCTAGGAAACTTAAGATGCAATTATAAGACACGTGGTTTTGGCACCTGTTGCTCTTGTTTTCTATTCTCAGAATGACATCAACTGCTATAATGTTGAATTTGTTTAGTTTTGTTTTGTTTAGTGTAGTTTTTGGGAAGTTGATTTTTGGTTTTTTGTTGTCTTTATGTAGGATTGGGAGGGCTTTCTTTTCTTTTTCTTTTTTTTAATAATGAAACCAGAGGTTTTTTTGAGAGTGTATATGGTTTTGTTTGTATTTGTAAAGTATCTGTGGATGCTTTTCAGAGACCAGTCTCACTGAAATAATCTGGCTTGAGAGTTTTCAATACTTTTATAACTTTTCCTTCCCCCCAACACAGGAAAGAGTGTCTTTTGGTCATGGTGGATTATTTTAACCTAGATGTTTTAATGATCTACTCAATAGTTCAGCCCCAGAAGGAACTGGGGTGTTAGGACCTTTCTGCATTAAAAGGGAGAAACAGCTGTGGTACTTTTCCCCTTGACTGTGTTTATTTTTGCTTCTGTAATCTAGGGCACATGGAAATTCCTAAAATCTTTCTAAAAGCATCCCTTAGGATTTCTTTCATTCTATCAAGAGAAGCAAAGGTCTCATCATCTGGACTCATTTGCTTAGAGAGAGATCACCTTCTATCTAATTTTCCTGCCTCAGTGTGTGATGCTTAATTGAACATCTGGAGGAACAGCATGTCCTTTCTCCAAGGTTCAGGTTGAGAACTCTTATCTTGTTCCCAACAGAAAAACTTGAGTTTCAAGTGTTTATATGTGTGCTTGAGCTCTCTCCCATCCCCCTGACAACTGATTGTTCCTGTGTTTTAATTAATACCATGCTTCCCATCAGGCAAATTTAAAAGAGTAGGCCTGTTTCTATTTAAAGTTCTGTAGGAGTATTAAGAGAGAGAAGGAAAAAACATTCAAATAGACAAAAAGCACAGGAAAAAAATGTTTTCAACCTTTAAAGTAAAGTGATGGAAGAATGCCCTGGTAAAAGCTTATTTGTGTGTGCTGCCAATAAGGCTCTTAGTATAGAGGAAATATCATTCAAACAATTCAGGCCTGCTAGTATCTTTTATAAACTTGTTTTGGAACTTTATCATGGCTGAATACTTTTTTTTAAAAAGCTTTCTATATGATACTACACTGAAGACCTGATTTAGTATTTTTTAAATTTTTGGAATGATAGAATACACCAGAAAGGGGCAGGTGGAAATATTGATTCCAAATTGGAGAATGTGAGGTTCTTTCCTGTCATAATCACATAGTGAAAGAGGTTCACAGATTACTGAACTTAGGTAAAATAAGAGCAAAAATATCATCAACTTCTCCGGTCAGAGGAAAACATACCAATTCAAGTTTGCCTTTTTGCAAAAAATTAAATTGAGACATATTGACGTGCTTGTTCCCACCATGTAACCTGTTCTGTGGAAAAAAGAATCCAAGACTTCCTGAACTTAGCTCTTACTGGAGCCTTGCATCTTGTTGACTCACATTGCCCATGTTTTCTTCTTCCATGAAATCAAATTCTATTTCCTAATTATGACAGAAAGAGAACAGCTGAGCTATTACAGGCTTTTCCTCTTGTTGGATTTAGTAAACAGAATACTCAATGATTGCAGCAGATGTCTCTGATTTGAGCTTTTTACCTCTTGCCACGGAGAAAATGTTAGGGATGATCATAACCTGGAGACAAGCCTACAAATACCAGGAACGATGCATTAGGATGGCCAGCAGCCCTAGGAATGCAGCCATTAATCCCAACAGCTTCATTTTCTGATCAGCCATACTCACTGCATATTCCATTTTTATTTGTTTTTATAGCATGTTCTGACATTCTCTCTCCTGGCCTGCTGCTCTTCCCTCTCCAGAAATTTCTTCATTTATACCTGAAGATGTGGAGGTTGGTGGGCTTATGCCACCAGTATCCCCTCAAATAGATAGATTGAAAAGGCCTTCCCCCTGGACTCCTGGCTTCAGCCATTTCAAATATGCCCGAGTTCCCCTATCCAGGTTGATCTCCCCACCTGTTTTACTATCTGATATACCTTAGCCCTGCTACCTGAAACTGCTGTCGTTAACCACACCCATGAAGTCCCCCCACTGGTTCTGGCATCCCCTCTCCACCCCCCTGCCCTCTCTCCTTTGGTCTGGTAACCCCGTGCAGAGAGCAGCTCACGCTCTCTGTCCCTGGACCCCTTCGCATGCAAGAGGCTTCATATTTGTTTTCCATCTGTGCACGTGGCTGGAATAAAGCCTTGTGGAATTCCATACAGAGGGCCTTCCTGGATTACTTCTTCATCTGCAACAGCTTCTCTGCCAGAGCTATCTGGTGAGACTGTGTGGGGGTAGTTGCAGCTGCATTGTGCCTGGCAGTGCTTTGGAAGAGGTAATGCCTGGGAAGGCAGCAGCATTTTAAACACACAGACTGCTGCTACATGAAGACATCATTCCATCAGTCTGAAGGGACTCTTCCTACCTTCATGATCTTTTTTGGGGACATGGACAATTAGGTTGAAAACTCACCCAGTTAGTGAATGACATGGAATTAAGTGGCATGATGGTTACCCTGGAGAGAAGGGATTTCATCCAGCACCATCTCAACAGGCTTGTGAAATGGTCCCATGTGAGCCTCAAGAGATCCAACAAGGTCAAGTGCAATATTCTGCACGTGAGCTGGGACAATTCCCAGTATACAGACTAGGAGATGGATGGATTTATAACAAGCCCTGTGGAGAAGGACCTGGATACACTGGTGGAACTAGCAGTTTGCTAACATAGCACCACAGGTGTGTGCTGCTGGCAGGGGTGGGGATGTGTTTTGTATTTACTGGAATGATTTCAGCTGCCACAGAATAATTGTACAGAGTGATCTGCAGGAGAGACACTGGAGGCTTTTTTCTCCTAGGAGAGCCTTTAGGAAAAGTGACAATATCTATGTCTTAGTATCCACTGATTACAAATGAATACACAAAGTAAGCCTTCTAAGTTCTGGAAAGGTATCTCCTGTACATCAAGTAGCACAACGAGTCAACTGCAGGGGTTTGGCTTTGTTGGGAGCTCACAATGTTTGCAGGCAGTTCACTGCCGACCTGCTGCTGCAATAGATCGAAGAGGAGACCCAATTACAAAAAGTGCTAAATGCTGTTTTGCACTAAGCCTCTATTTCTTTATTAATGATGTTTGACTGGATGAAATATACAATTTTGTTTCAGGTTATTTTTCTTAAGAGTATAACAGTTTGGTATGCCTCTAGAGGAATGATAAATGTACCACAGAACATGTGGAACACACTTTTATATTAAAAACATTGTATTGAGAAACATATGGTCATTTGAAGATTGTTTCCAATTTGGAACTTTCTGGCTTCTCTGTATGATCTGAGCAATGCTTGGGGGTTTTTTGTTTGTTTTTCTTTTCTTGATGATCAGGCTTTCGAATCATCAGACTCCCCAGTTAGTATTTACCTGTTGCCTTGAAGGACTTCGAGATACATCATTTCTGTCAGGTTCATAAATTCCTGGGGCTCCTTAGAGGGTAGGTGATGGGCAAAATCTGAATGTATTAGTCCTTCAAGGTGGAAGGGTAATGAAAACATACCTTTATTTTTAAGTCCTGAATATTGATACGTGGTTTTGTCCTCTTCCATTTCCTGTGCTCCTTGTTGACTTCTTAGTATTACTGCAGGTACCTTTCACAAGATCAGGTTTCTCCAAGTCCTGTGCATCCTGGCCTTGAACACTTCCAGGGAGTAGGCATCCATAGCTTCTGGAGAAGCATTAGCTACTTGGATAAAGCATTTTTTAAAAGAATGGTGTTCCAAGCAGCTGAATTTTGAGATGGAAATACTTTTTCCCACTGAGGAAATCCTGAGGATAATGCTGACTTAATTAGTGCTTAATTAGGTTTTCCAAGACTTTCTTTACAGAAAGGGACAGGTGGTGCCAAACCTTTAGGCATTGAGTGGATGGAACATTGTATGCCATCTAGAATGCTTCCCTCTTTCCTCTCGAATCAGTTTGAGTCTATCCAGAGATGGTATGGGCTGAATTCATTCAGGAATTGCTGCAGTTTGGAAAATAATGAGGAATGCAGTTGGGATGTATCATATCTTTGACAGTAAATAAAGTATTCTCCTTACATGACTGTGTGTTCTGTTCATCACCTGTTCTTGAAGTCACAGTTCAGTTTGAACAAATTTTACTAGAAGGCTTGAGAACCACACAGTTAAGAAAATCTTGGAGGCAATGGAAAATGAGGATTTAATTTCCAGAAGGGCAGTTTCCAGCTGGGTCCTCCCTAGGAGCTAACTGGCTGATGGGAACACAGGTTTTGACCAAATAATCAGAATACATGGAAATCAATGTGGTACCTGCCTATAATTGCCCAAACTTATCCCAGCATGGAAGGGCATATGGTTGAGCTGGCAGTACTGTGAAGGACTGAGGGAAGCATCAATATGAATCCATGGGAAAAGTCTTGATTAATTTTGTAGCATACAAACCTCTTGCTTTATTGATGTTTGCTAATGCAGAGAGCTGGATCTATTTTGTAGATAATGATTTGAATATTACTTATGGCATTTGTGTCATTTTGCCTAAAGAGGGGATGAGAAGAGGTCTAGAAATAATATTTTCTTAGTCTTGACCATTTCTATTGGACCTCTTAAAAAAAGCTCCTTTTTTCTTTTTTATTCCAACATCATGACTTCCATTGGTTATGAGTGCAATAATAAGTTTAAACAGGAATCAATTTCATTAATCCATGGCATGTAATGAGAAGAGCTTCTTGTGCTGTATGTGTAACAAAAATTGATGTTGGAAATATGATGCTATGGAAATAAATCATTCAGGGTATATTGTAAATGAGAAAGGTATTTCTAGAGCCTTCAAGTATAATATTGGAGGCCAAAAAAGGTTGAAAGATGGTGAAAATGTAAATTTCTAGGAGAAAATTAATTAAATGTTCTTTTAACTCAGGTATGTTTGAAAAGGACAAAACAGAAACAACAGATAAAATACTAATGGTTGACATAAAAGTGCCCAATAGTAAAACTTGATAGTAAAACTTTTTCTTCTGAAATGATAGTTTAACATTATTTGCAGGAAAATGAATGCTTTCTCATAAATTTTAGAGACTGGTTTTTGTTTTTTTTTTTTCCTTTAAAGCCAGAATAGAAGTGTTTATAATTCTTCTGTTTTGTGAGGAAAAATTCTTCTGTTTTGTGCAGTCTTTCAGATACCTTCACAACTGTGTTGCAATATGTGATACTGGCCCAGAATATACTAACATAGTGAAAACCTTACACAATTGTGATGCTTCTCTCATTTTGTCAGACCTTTGGCTGCAAAATAGAGCTGTATTATAGAGAAAAAAAGTTTGTTGACAAGGACTTTTGTAGGGAAGAGGAGCACATTATAAAAAAGATGAAAATCGAAGAATAGATATGTCTAATACTTTGTGTGTGTGTTTGTGTTCTCTTTCTCAAAGAATAAAAAGTACAGTGAGAAAAGCTGGGGAGGAGAGAAGAGGACATATGAAAAGGAAAGAAAGCATTAAGTTTCATGACTCCCTCACTGTCTGTTAGAAATACTTCAAGCAAAGTGTGACTATCTTGAAAGGGAATTTCAGCTCCTATTGGCAGTGAATTTTTGCAAAGAAGCTTCTTATTTTCCCTATGGAACCATATCTGAATTTAATCGCTCTGGTAAGCAATTGGTTTCTTTTATGGGCTTTAATTCAGTATGCTTTATGGATCCAGACCTTTCTTCCTCATGTGAGTTTTGGCTGGATGAAGCGACAGGAATTAGGCCCTAAAATACCATGATACTCAGTTTAAGGGGATTCTAAATCATGCAATAAAAGCATTTAGAGGCTTATGGTCTCCATGGCATGCATATGTAATTCCCATAGATATTAATGGAAATTCTTACCATTACTTTCAAGGTCAGGTTTAAATGCTGAATCATAGCCCTCAGAGTGCCTTTGAACTTCAGTGGTATCTCTATGACTTAAGTCAGACAGTTGCTGGTAGCTTTTTACCTGTGAAGGACAGAAAGTGTAAATTACAAGGGCTGAATTAGGTTTGAGTGTAGATTTTGCCCTTAGGCAGAAACCCTAAGCAGTAGTCACTGCTATCTATAGGAAAGCAAGAGGGACTTACGACCATTCCCAGGGATATCTCTCATTTATGAGATTTTTGGAGCTTCTAGACACCCTGTCTTTATGTAAGATAAGCTGCTCTTGTAGACCTTTCTGATACAGGTGAATCTGCTTAATTTCCAGGACTGAATTCAGTGCTTGGCTAGATGAAGAGTAAAAATTTGACATTTATAAGCATTGTGCTTGTGAAAATGACAAAAAACCAAGAGCTGCTGCAGCGAAAGCATTTATTTGTGACTTTTATCATGTGTGTTTTAGGGGAGAAACATGCAGAGCTGTCAAGACCAGTGCTCTCAACCAAAATCACAAAGCATTTTTCCCAGGTTTCTAGGATAACAAAGCAATATGGGATATGTGCAGTTCACTCTGAACTTATTTATGCCACCTAAACACATTTCCAAAACGTATTGCTTACCTAATTGGCTGACATTACCTATTATATCCCTACTGCTGAAAACAGCTTTTATTAGGCAACAAAAAACTATTGTACATTGTGTTGTTTGCCTTGGGCTCCTGAGATTAGTACTACAATTCATAATGCAATGCAGAGAATACACTTATGCAGTCAAAGCACTTTGGTTAGAGGCACAGAATTGAAAGCAGAGTAATTTTTGGTGACAATGCTTCAATTTGATGCTGATATTTCTGGAAAAAGTCATGGGTGTCCCCATCCCCCCCACCTTCCAGCAAAAATAAATCCTAACGAAATGAAAACTGCATTTTATAGTTTATTTCCATATTTTTTATTGCACTTCAGCAGTTTGAGTAAAGAAGAAATAAGCTTATTTTGGCAATAAAATGAATGCCTCCCCGTAGCCAGTTTGGAAAACTAGGTACAACACTGTGATTAGTTGTATGTATAATTCATCATAGCACAGGGGCTGGAAGGTAAACCCATAGCACTAAAAACAATTTTTCAGTATCTAGTATATTTTAAAAGGAATTAAGTCTCTTCAAATGCAATTGAAAGAAAACTGAGCAATGATGTGCAATTATGAAAAAGACAGTTGGAAAAGGAATAAAATACATAAATCCCATCTTTCTTACCCCCTACACTCTAGAATCTACCCAGTAATTTTCAAAAGGATTCTAAAGAAAAGTTCAGGCATGGGATGGGATGAAGGAAAAATGGTTGACTTCTCAGGAAGTATCCAATTATATGTGCTGCTGCTGAAGAGCTTGATGCTGAAGACTGAACAGAGAGTATCACCATTGAAGGTATTGAGAAGATCAGGAGAAATCTGCATCTTTATTTTTAAATCCTGTCTGCTGGAGTTAAGCCACTGCCTACAATGGCAGCATAAATTTGGCACATAAAAGTGTACCTTGAGGAACATTCTTATTTCAATCTACTTATTGGAAGTTCACAGTATTTCACACTTCAGTTCAGGTCTATAATCAGGTACTGGAGCAGGAAATATTTGGCTTGCACTTCCCTGCTACCCACAGGACAGCCTGACTGTGGTTCAGATTTTGTAAGGCAGGGGGTATTACTTCTGTTAACAGTTCAAAAAGGTGGTAAGCAAGTCTAGCCCTTACATTACTTTACAGAATAGTTAAGCACGTTTGGAAATATCCTATCTTAGTGATTCACATTCAGTGTAGGTGACATAGATAAAAATAGTTCGTATTGGATAAGGGCTTGAAACATTACAGATTCTGTGTGAATGTGTAGAATGTGCTTTTACATATTTAAGCATTTACTCTGTATGTCAAAGTCAGCTGCTTGCATAGCTTTTGTGCTGGGCACATATTTTAGAGCCTTAATTATATACAGTAAACCTAGGATATAAAATTTTTTGTGGTTCTGCTTCTGTACAAGGGCTGTTGAGTCCTGACAATTCTGAGCTACTCAAACATTCTTCTGAGGAGGATAAATAGAGAGGGAGCAGGATAAATTAGATGATACAGTGCTTTAAATGTCAGTTGAAGAAAGCATTGCATAAACCTTTTGGTTTGCAATGTTATTGTAACAGCCTGGGAAAAGTGTTTATGTACAGAATCTTTCCTGGTGTTAGGGGTTCTGTGTATGGGTGTCAGACTACAAACTGCATTTTGACTGTGTGGTTTGTTTTCTGCCACGTCTGTCTTCTGTTTTCATACTGAGCTAAACTTACAGGAGGTGTCAGAACAAAATCTTGTACTTGGCTTTGAGCTAATGATAGGGGATAGTCTAATTTTAACTGTCTATTCAAAAGAAATATCCTTTGGAGAAAAAGATGCCCTTTCTAGTTCCCGCATAGTAACATTTCAGGCCTGAACTAGAAAATCAAGCAGTGTGTCACCAGGCAAGAAGCTGTGATGTCTCTTGTCTACAGAATTTTCTGAGCTTTTACAGGTCCGCTGGAAAGATTCACAGCTATTTTTAAAAAGAAAAATAAGGTGTGGTTAAATGTATATGCATTCTATCTTTATGAAACTTTGCATAATGTAGGTAACAGTTACACTGGGCATTACTGACGGATTTCAGCTGGTGCTAGTGGTCAGAATACATCACTTAATCATTGGAGAGCTGCAGCTGAGCACTGGTGTGTTGCCCTGACTTTG
>VYZT01024141.1:88050-127528 GCA_013400735.1 Pomatostomus ruficeps | reverse complement strand
CCATTGGCTGCTAAATGACTACATTTATTCAGCATTATTTAACTACAATATACAACTTTTGGTTACCTATAACTTCAGCCTACAAGCATTCAGAAAATAACAGGTGCAGATATGTGGCTGTTTTCTCCTTCTATTGTTTGAATTCCTTACTTCTGTTGATGCCACATTCTCACGGGTAAAACCTGATTATTTTTTCTCCTCTCGGGCTTTTTCTCACGACTGGAAGTTAGCCATTTCCAAATTCAGATCTGTGAAACCTTTGCCCTTAACACCCCTGCAGCCCAAGGAGCTCCAGGATGGAGCAGAGATCCACCTGCACTGACCACAACCCCCATTCCCCATCCCCCTGCATCACTCAGGGGGAGGAGGTGGAGAAACCAGGAGTGAAGCTGAGCCCGGGAAGAAGGGAGGGATGGGGGGGAAGGTATTTCATTATTTGCTTTTATTTCTCGCTGCCCGACTCTGATTTGATTTGTAAGAAATTAATTTCCCCCGGATGAATCTGTTTTGCCCGTGACAGTAATTGCTGAGTGATCTCCCTGGCCTTATCTCAACCCACGAGCCTTTCATCACATCTTTCTCCCCCTATTCAGCTTCTCTCAAATCATTTTGAGTGGTTACTCGGGCCTGGAATGGTTATTTCAGTCCTGCCTTGCAGGATCAGAAGCAGAACAGCCCTTGCTTAGACTATACAGCTGAAATTTGGCTGTTTCAGGGGGGAATAAAGCTCCAGAAATGGAATTTTAGCTTAGTCAGTATTGCACCGAAACAGCTGGAATGGGACTTACAAGAATGGGCTCAGGCCAGGTGAAGTCACCTGAAGAAAACAAGTCATGGGGTGTGGGTGCTGAAAAATTAATGATAATAATTTCTTCTGCTTTTCATAGTATTCATGAGAAATTCTGCTTTCCCATGTATTCTGAGAAAACAATGATATAGTTCTTGTAAATGTACATGGACACCTGTTCCCAAGGTCTGTTTTGGGTTCACCACAGTGTGTTTGGGAATTGGGCGTGACAAGATTTCCTCCAGTGAACTGTGAGTTTTTAGTAGGTATATACGGGAAGGAAAAATAAACTTTTCTCTCTTTCGCCTCTTGAACTGGCTGGCTGTGTGTGTGTGTGCTGGCTCCGTGCCGTGTACAACAGCGACATCGGGGCACTTCACCTGCTGATCGCCTTTTTAGGTGTCCCCCCGCTGCCCCGGGATGCCGCAGTTAGATGCGGTGCCAGCAGATGGCAATGCAAGAAGGGTTTGCGTTCCCGGCAGCTGCCCGGGGAGCTGCCACAGCCGCGGGCACCGGCGCCTTTCCTGCCCAGCAGCGCAGCCACAGCGCCGGGCGGGCTCTGAGCCGCTGCAGTCAAAGCTCTGAAGGAGCTCAGGGGCTCAAGAGAACCACACCTGGGTGGTTCAGACTCCAGGCAGCCGCTCTGCGGCAGAGACACCTCGGGGGTACTGATGTGTGAGAGAGGGAGGCTCCCTAGAACCGAGGCCACACAAGATGAAGAGAACAAAATGGGGATTTATTGAAGGGCTTCAACAGGGACACCTCGGGCAGTCAGAGCCCACTCTGGGAGAGCCACACCCAAGATGGACCCCAGGTCACAAGTTTTCTACACTTTTATAAGTTTTTATCAATTTACATATCAGGATTAATTCTCCAATTACAATTTCAGGTGATGATGTAATTTACCCTAAATCTGTCCCCCATTTTAGAGCTTTAGTTTCCATACTTTGGGGCCTGGAACAACGAGGTGTCCTTGAGTGCAGGCCTGGAGAGGATTTGTTGTGTCTGACCGGAATGTGAGTACAGGAGGTCACAGAGTTACACTAAAGCAATACAGGGTCTAAAAAATATAAAAGCTGAATCTTAAGGCATCAGTACTCCCCAGAACCCCCATTTCTACAGCCTCTAACTCATTCCATGGAGAATTCCTTCTCATTCCTTCCCGGCTTCCCGGTGCTAGCACAGGGGGAGTTCACCCCACTGCCTGTGGTCGCTGGTCACTGTGATTCAGCAGTGTCAGAGTTTCACTCCCAAACTCCTGCAGAAGGCTGGATTGCAGGTGGTCTCCTCTGAGCAGTGCTGTCCAGAGCACAGCATTGAACTCACACACTTGGGCATTTCTGGAGCATAAATCCATTTATACTCAGCCCATTTCCTCAAGTCCCCGTGCCCAGGAATTGCCTTTGGCCAGCTCTAGAAGAGCTCCTATTTTAGGCACTCAAAGGCGGTGATTTGCTGTTCATATTCCCCTCTTCCTCCAACAATCCAGGGTTTAGATGCAGAAATATTTTCAGTGTTGCTTTGAGCAGAGTCCTCCTGGATTTTCAAAGGTCGTTAGGGAGCAGATCTGATGTTCCCTGCAGAGCTGCTGGGCTGCCTCTGCTGAAGGAGCAATTCTCGCCCACAGCCACAGGACCAGGGCGCCCAGGGACACATCAGAACCCCAAGGACTGGGGCTGGAGCAGGAACTCAGACAAGCCACAGCCCTGGTGCTTCTCCTTCGTGTTCCTGCCAATGGCTCCATGCTGAGACAGAGCCCAGCTCAAGCAGCCCGTCTGCTGACTGTGCCTTGCCTGGCCCACACAGGAGATACCTGCTCAGATCAGAGCCCAGCCTGCTCTTAAGCCTCTGCTTCTACTCCTACAAAGTGGAGAATTTAGATCTGGAATGGAGAGGATGCTCAGAGTGCCCAAAACTTGAACAAACCCAAACACCAGGCACGTCCTCACCAACGTGAGTTTTCTTGAGAAGGGATGAACTGCTGAATATCCCTCCACAGGGCAGACTGACTGCTGTGACAAGCACATCTAGAAGGACTTTAGTGACCATTTGGAGTCATTAAAGGGGATATGAGTGACCTGTCTAGTGAGGGGTGAGATTACAGCAACATCCAGCTAATTAACAGACAGGAGGTCCCGTTCACTGAACTACTGACTGAGCTGGTGCTCTTAATTAGGCTCCGAGTTTCTGTGCTGCAGGGCTGCTTTCCAACCCCTCACCCAGGACAGAGATTAGCGGCAGTTTTATGCTAATTTATGTTGGCTGAAAAGCTGGTGATTTTAGGAGACATTTAGATTTCAGGGAGGAACTACTTATTAATATTCATCTCAGCGCCCATAAATCCATTCCTAATCCACGGCAGGATTTGGGAGGCTGGGGATGGCAGCTGTGTCACTGCACACATCGGGTTTGTGGCAGAGCAGGGTCATGCTGGGTCAGGGGGTGGTGGAGCAGTGCTGTGACAGGGTGGGTGCAGCTCCCAGCTGTGGGACGTGGTGGGTGGCATTTCTGTGTTTCTGCCACGGTGACAGGAGCTGGACAAGTCCCAGGATGAGCACACACAATCTCTTGGGTTTTTCATATCTCCGGCTGCTCAAACTAACTTCGAGTTACAGAGGAGTGGACCTCAGCTTTTTCTTCTGCTTCTTCAGGGGCTCTCTGAGCCTCTCCTTTGCATAATAATCCTTCTCTGTCTTGCCTTTCCCAAACATCTCCGTGCATCCCTTTGCCCCAAAGGAATGTGGGGAGCTCAAACCCAAATTATACTTGCTAATATGAAGCAATCACTCATCACGCTTCCAGCTTTGAGACTTTCCCCACATAAACCTCTCTCTGCAGTTCAGCCTCAACCCAGCTGGGTATGGACATCCCAGAAAGTGGCACCATTTTCTGGACTCTCTGCACACACATCCCCATGCACTGACCTTCCCCATGCCTCCATTTGCTTCCCCATCAATAATAAAAGGTTCCAAGATAACTTTTTTTTTGCTGTGGCCAGCCCATATTGGTTTCAGCCACAACAGAAGCAAAGTTTTGCTCGGTTTGGCTGCCCTACTCTAAAATCCCTGGTGCTGCAAACTCTCCAGAGGGTGCAATGGGATCCATCAGCAAAATCAAAACACACGAGACCTAAAACCATAAATCCACAATTCCAGAGCACTGAAACAAAGAACACAATGTGAGTGAAGCGGTGCCATTCCAAACAACCAGCAGCCAGCTGCTCAGAAGCTGGGAGAGGTTGCATCACCCCAGCTGGGAAAAGAGCTTTTGGTTCCTTTATGTTCACCACACCAGCTGGGAAAAACCAGCCACGGGGTGGATAAAACCAGAAATAACCAGTCCTAAAGTGACAGTCACCACCAGCCCAGCGGCTGCAAGGACGAGAGGCGCTCCTACACCCTGGTTAGACAGCAGCCTGCTCCGTGCCCCAGCCAGGACACCCTGGAGTCGACTCAGGTGATGCCAAACAAAAATATCTTAAATAGCAGAGAACTCATCCTTCAGGAGGGAAACAGGCAGCAGCTCCTCCTCTACAACCATTCCCTGAAGTGAGTAGCGTTGGATTTGTGTGTGGAATAACGAGCCCGTGGCACAAGCAGCGAGTGGCAGCCATCTGGAGTGTGAGGTGGCCCTGTGCCAGCGTCGCTCCGAGCAGGGGTGACTCGGAGCAGGGAGAACATGCACAGCGTGGAGAGGAGGGAGAGCACAGGGAGGAACAAACCAAGGCACAACTACTCTTACAGAGCCTGGAATTGATGTCTCACACAGAGCAAGTAGTGCTGGAAGCTGTGGGAAATATGGATTATTGCCGGGCTGTTTGCTCGCAGGAAGACAGGGAAAGGAGAGGTAACCTGAGAGCAGCATTAGGGGGGAAATGAGGAAGAAAAGATAAAACCATTGAGGAAAGTTCTTAACCTCACTGCACTGAGCCAGGGAATCCTCAGCAGTGAAAATACCATGACCTGAACAACAAAACAACAGCAGGGACATCACAGCCCAGGTCTCTGCCACGCTTGCAGGCACAAAGATTGCCTCACTCGCTAAGGGAGCCCAGGTCTGTGAAGTTTAGCACAGAACTGCCTGGCGTCCTTGGCACAAGCCATCACACCGGCTTCCCTTGCCTTGTTCTGATACCACAGCACTAAAAGCCCTCGAGTGAAACCAGGCCTTTTGCACGGTCACAAGAGTTTTTTCCTTTTCAGGTTAAAAATCCAGTACTGCAGTGGTATCCAGTCAAAGGTTGGGCTTGGTGATTGTGAAGGTCTTCTCCAGCCTCAATGATTCTAAAGCAAAGGCCAGGTCTGACCATTCCGAGTGCTCAAAAGGGAAGATTTCCCTCTCTCGCTGCCATCCTCAGCTACTTCTGCCATTGCTTGCATCTCCTGGGCTTTAACTGGCTGCCCATTGCTCATCAGACACATTAATTACAGAGAGGATTGCTTTGATCTGCTGCAGTCCCAGAGAGGTTTGGGCGTTCACGGCTGGAGAATGGAGCCTGACACCACCTCCCTTGGAGCCAGGGCCACTGCACCCCTCTGATTTCTAAAGGGAAAAACATTCCAGCTTCATCCACAGACAGCAACAACAGAAAGCATCTCCATGGGGTTTGTTCCAAGTGGAACCCTCCCCGCAGCTGCTGCATCCCTCTGGAGAAGCTGGACTGGGCTGAAATGGGAAAAGTGTCTGCTGGCGCTTACAGAGCAGCTCTTCCAGCTGCCAGGGAAAAGTCTGGACTCTCCAGGCTAAACCTGAGTGCTGCTCTTCTTCAAAAAGGTATTTATCAAAAAGCCTGGGCTCTCCAGGCCAAACCTGGGTGCTGCTCTTCTTCAAAAAGGTATTCATCAAAAAGTCTGGGCTCTCCAGGCTAAACCTGAGTGCTGCTCTTCTTCAAAAAGGTATTTATCAAAAAGCCTGGGCTCTCCAGGCCAAACCTGGATGCTGCTCTTCTCCAAATAGGCATTTATCAAAACTTCATCCAGTTCTCTCAGAAAAACCCACTCAAGAAAAGGAAGCATAGCTGAGTGGTGGGGAAAAAAAGAGTAAGAAATCAGAAATTAATCTCTCCTTTCCACCAGGACCTCTCTAATGAAAAGCACTATTTTGGTTTCCCTGTGCTGGGAAGAAAGCCATGCTTTGCTGGCGTCAGCCATCTAATTAGGAAAGGGCTTGTGTGAGCGAGCAGGTAGTGCAGGAACAGATCTTTGGTGAGCAGAGCTAATTTCATTTGTGCAAAGAGAAACTCTGGGCATAGGCTGAATTATCAAATGAATTACACCAACAGATCATTTGCCTTCACAGTGATTTAATTATCAAAGATTTTGCAAATGAAGGGAGGGGGGCAGCCAGCTGAGGGACAGAGCATTTCCTGAGGGAGCTCACGAGCTGCATCCCTCACCTGGCTGTGTCAGGGCAAGGTCATTGAGGGAAGGTGACACGGTGCCATCATTTGTGCTGGAATTCCTCTGTACTTCTCCAGCTGTGCCTCTGTAGCTGTTTCCAGCAGCCAAACACATTCCCTGAGCAAGGAACTCACCCTCTTCCCCAGATGAATTATCCCAAGCATCTCAGACACCTCGACATTTCTTGTCAGGCTCATCAAACAAGCCCTGCCTCAGCTGGTAATGAGCCTGATGTGCTGTGACAGCCACAAGCAGGGCAACAAAGAGAATCCTCTCACGGCAGCAGAGCTGAGCAGGACCTCAGTCTGCCACCACCAGGAAGAGCAGGACGTGTCTGTGCAAGTGACAGCCACGATTTCCTCGCACAGAAACGTGTGAGTGCAGAGCCTGATGTGCCAGGGTCTATTAACACACGATTCCTCCAAAAAGAATTATTATTTCATGGACCTTGCTTTGGATTCCTCTGGGAAGAGTTATTCTTTTGTGGGCCTTTCCTTGGATTCCTCTGAGAAGAGTTATTCTTTTGTGGGCCTTGTCTCACCATCGTGCTTTTCCGGGACAAAGAGCAGCAAAGAATTCCCTATTGCCTGAATTTCTTTTTTAAAAGTGTTTTCCTGCCTACAGGAAATATTTGATGGGAGAAGGTAGCTCCTATATCACAGGTCATGCACTGCAAAGTGCCTGTACATTTTAAACAACATGAAGGAACCCTGTGGAATTACAGGCCATGAAAATGAAATATCTCAAAATGTGATAGGGCAAGAGGCATTTTATGAATAGAAAAAGTAGTGGTACAAATCTTCCTTCTTCTCGGAAGGAGATCAGCTGGTTCAGGAAGATTCAGAGACACAAATGCCCTTCAGAGGACTTAGATTGAAATCAGCAGAGTTGATTGGGTGCTGTGATGTCCTTCATGGACTTTAATGGAATTGAAGCTGCCCTCTCACAGTCACCTCTGTGATTAACTCAATTTTCTGAACTCCTGCAGTCTGCTGGGGACTTGCACACACAGAAATCTCTGCAGAGGGGTGTGAAAGTATCACAGCTGATGGTTCTGAGGCTGCTCCAAGCTCGTGGCTGTGGAGATTTCCTCACTCCAAAGCAGTGGCCCTCAGAGGTCTGTTCTCTTACACTCTCGGCCCATTTTAATGCAGATATGTCTGCCCAGGATGATCTTTGACCCCTGTTGAGAGCCCCAGAACATCACACACACGCTCTACACGCTCTGGTACAGCTTGAGAGAGACACCAGCAGCTCAGCACATTATTCCTACACTTGCTACTCTTCCTCTCCATTATTTTGAGCCTGTGTTGTGGCTTGAAAATAACTCATGAAAAATCATTTGAAGAACCACCCCTAGGGCTCCACCCTTCTTCTTTTTCCCCGCCACAGACAAAATAAAAACCAACTCGTGTCAAACCAGCACGGCCTGTCTCCAGAAGCAGAGCCAGAGCAGGAAGAAATGCTGGCAATAAATTGTAGGCAGAAGCAGATGATGTGCCTGGTCCTCCCTACAGGACTGAAATCCCTGGAAATGAGAACAGGGATTTGCTGGCACTGGTGGGGAAGACAGAAAACTCCTCTCTCTTCCAGAAGTGGGAATAGAGCATTTGAAAGCTCTACGGAGAACAGCACTGAATAGACACTGACACAGACTCCATCTTTCCTAAAACCACTGCCAGGGAGGGGCTGAGCACCGTTACAGTCCCGTGGGAGTCTCTGGGGTGTGTGCAGAGCGGGCCTGGCCCAGGGGGTTTAAATGTCCCTTAATCTGGGTACACAGAACTGCTGATTCAATACCACCAGGGACAAAAGATCGTCTTGAGCAACCACCCTGTCCCTTGTCAGCATCCTCCCTGCAGCAGGGGACATCTCAGCGGGCCACCACTGCCCAGCAGGGAGCACAAGAAGCCCCTCTCTCCTCTAAAGGCATCACCTGATTTCAGCACAGGATCCATGTGCTCAGTTTGGAGCTGATGCCCAGGCACTAGAGAACTCTGGGATTTAAGAAGCTGGGAGAAGCTGGAAAAGTCCATCTGGGGCATGGATAAAACCTGCTTCCAGTGAGGGCTCAGTGGGGTTGTGCAGAGCAAAGCAGAGTAAAAAGACCAAAGTGGCCACGCAGAACCATGTGGGGAATCTTTCTGCGCAGTCTTTGACCAAACTGAAAACATCTCTTCAGCTATGAAAAGTGAGGCAATAAAGCAACATTTGTTGCTAACAGGCTAAAAATAAAAAGGGAGGTCAGTTTTCTGTTCAAAAGGAAGGGTTTCAATAAGCTTTTTGTGCACTCTTTTCACAGCACAGTGGCTTCCCAGTCAGCTTGATCCTGGAGACAGAAGGGAAATGTGTCCTGTGGCACACAGGCTGGAAAGGGCACCAAAATTGGCTATTAATAACCAGGCCCATCAGTTAAGCAGAATCACACAGGGATATTTATTCTTTGCTTCACCAAAAATGAACAATAATGAAGTGGAACTGGCCAGTGAGCTCGTTCTGCTGCTGACCAGAGGCTGGGGGTAAGGGAACTCGTGACTGCTGTTAGACAGAGGAAGGCATCAAATGGAAACAGCCCTGGCTTTGCTGTAAATGTACAGCAACTGCTGCCCCAGCTCAGGCTGAGGGGCTGTCGGGGCTGAAATCCTTTCTCCACTCCTGCATGGGCGCAGTGCATGCTAGAAATTGTAATAGAAAGAAACCCCATGTGAAACTGATGCCTGATGGTTTTTGTCTTTTCTTTTTATACCCTTTTTATCCATTTTTATCCCCTTTCCCTTTCCCTGTCCCCTTCACAAACACTCCCTGTCCCTCAGCCCTACATGTGGAGAACCCTTGGAGGCTGAGATTGAGCTCAGCTTGGGGCTTCTCTGAGGGGAGCAGACGAAACATCCCGAGTGTCTCCAAAGCAGAGGCTCCAGCCTTGCCCGGAGCCTCCTCTCTGGAACAGGTTTGTTCAGCTGGGCTGGAGTCTCCCTTGGGGGGTCATTAGAATGGGGGACAGTTCCCTCATTTGTTCAGTTCCTGATTGGGGATTTGAGGTCGATCTGCTCATTGCTGAGCTCCATCCAATTGGATCCGCGTTGGACCCGGGGGTGCTGCTCGGCTGTTCCCACCTGGGCCGAGTTGTGTCCCTGGGATCCCATTAATCCAAGGGAATGCCCTTTGCCCTGCGCTGCTGGCGCTGCCTCGGATTTGTACCAGCCCTTAAGGCATCAAAACAAAATGGGAACCCAGGCATTGTGCAGTTGTTCTTCACATCCCCACACTGCCTGTTCCCCACCTCAGCACACTCCAAGCACCATCACTCAGACAGGATTTCAGAACAGGTTTGGGTGACTCAGCTCTCCTCCCATTCCCTCAGTGCAGCAGAATAAAGGAGATGGCGTTGCACAGGGCAGCACACGGGGTCTGGGTCAGGAAATGGCAAATATAGGGGCACAAAGGCTGTGGGGTGGGAGCCAGGGCAGTGCTGAGGGAGCCAGGGCAAGAGAGGGATCCCTGCTGTTGGGAAGGGTCACTCCTGGGAACTGGATCAACGACAAACACCTGAATGGCTTTTGTATCTCTTGTAAGATTAATTTTTTTAAATTTACATTATGATCACTCTCTTAGCACCACTGGCAGCAGCTCAGGACTCCTGTGCTGTGCTCTCCTGTACAGAACAGATCCAGACAAAGGATTTCCTCCAAACTGCCGTGGAGATGGGTGGCAGAGCAGAGATGGCAGGGTTTGCCTCTATCCCCGTTTTTCACTCCTCTGCTGTGAAGATTTCAACCATGTTTCCCCCAGACAGGTTTAGAAAGAGTTCATCCAGCCCTGCATGGAAATGCTGATATCTGAAATGTTAAAGTGTGTGGGTGGGCAGAGCTCTCTCAGCTGCATATTTTGTAAATGAGAGCTGAGAAAAGAGATTTTCTTCCCTAAGACTGAAATTAAAACAAACAAACCGAGGAAACAAAAATCAGTGTAATGGGGTCATCACAAAATTTGTTTTCCTTCCAGTATAAACTGTCGTGATTATTATTTAATGATGGCAATCGAAGAACTGGTCCCCCCTCAATAGAGGCAGAAGCCCATCTGTTAACTGTGAATCATGCAAATAATGTGGCATCAGAGGCTTCAGAGAAGGCTTTAACTGTTTGGCAGCTCCCATTCCCCAAGCTCTACCCACCCTGCACTCCGCGTCCTGGCCTGGCTGGCAGGGTTTGGTCACAAGCCAGGAATTATCTGTTCATATTTTAAAGATTTGCCTCATGGGTCCCTTGGCAGTAATGAGTTGGTCAATACTGAGTCTACAAGCACTGAGCTTGATGCTTTAGGATTTGGCTTTTATATTTCCCAGCTCCTGCCCTGCTTTAGTGTGCAACTCTCAAACTCCACACGGGCTGGGAGCTCCTGTTCTCCCATCCTGCTCAGACACAACAAATCCTCTCCAGGCTGCACTCAAGGACACCTCGTTGTTCCAGGCCCCCAAATATGGAAACTGAGCCTCTAAAAGGGGGGACAGACTTGGGGTAAATTCCATCATCACCTGAAGCTGTAATTGGAGAATTAACCCTGATCAGTAAATTGATCAAAACTGATCAAAGTGGAGCAAACTCGTGCCCTGGGGTCCATCTTGGGTGTGGCCTCTCCCGGAGAGGCTCTGACTGCCCGAGGTGTCCCTGTTGAAGGCCCTGCAATAAATTCCCATTTTATTCTCTGAACCTTGTCTGGCCTCTGTTCTGGGAGCCTCTACTCAGGCATCAAGCTCAGACCAAAACGCCTCCCTGCACAACAGGGAACCCCACTCAGGGACAGCTCTGCTCAGGAATTACTGATCAGTGCTGTGGCCCCAAGTGCTGCCTGGCAAACCCAGGTGGTGCCTTTGTTTTACCGTGTGTGACCTGTCTGAGCCCTTCCTCACCCCATCTCTGCCTTGAATTCACCTCTCAGGGAATCCTATCCGAGCATTAACCCTGCAAGCCGGGATATGTATTCTGTGCTTCACCAAAAATGAACAATAACAAAGTGGAACTGGCCAGTGAGCTCCTTCTGCTGCTGACCAGAGGTGGGGAGGAGGGAGCAGAGCAGGCAGAAGTCTGGGAGAAGCCCAGAGCAGTCCCAGGGCTCTCTGCACACAGCTCTGGGAGGGGCTGTGTGGTCACAGCATGTCCGGTGCCTCCAGACTGACCATGGACCAATATCAGCTGAGGGCACTGCTGTGCCCAGCCGGAGCACGGAGCTGGCTGTGGGGAAGTCAGGTGGGAACACAAAATCCATTCCCAGGCTCCATCCAGAACGCCCAGAGGACAGCAGAGAGCACCAAACATGCAAATTTCACACATTTACACACCTCAGGTGTGGGTGTGACACTCAGGCCCTTGCCAAGTGTCCCCTGGGGAGAAAATTCCATGAGTGACCCAATTCCCAGCACAGGCTGCATTCTCCCCATGGATTTGTCCATCATGCAGGGACACAACCTCATCTCCTGGGGCTACAGCAAGGCCCAGGAGCAGCCATCACTCATGCCAGGATGCCCTGCTGAGCTCTGGGACGAGCTAGGCTGGGAGGGTTAAAATCCAGCGCCCGTTTTCAGTGCCTGAAGCACACAGGCTCACTGTCGTCTCTCAGGCTGTAGCTTAGCAACTGGCCAGCCAGATCCAAAGGATCAGCACATCCCAAAGTTTCTCCAGACCTGCGTGAAGCTCCTGGGTCCAGAATTTGTGCTGAACTCCCTAAAAATAGGCACTGCTCCAAGAACTACCCTACTTCAGGAGAAATATTAATAATATTCCAGACCACAGGCTGGAGAACACAAGATCCGTTTTATTTTTCAACGAGTTTTTGCCAAGGTCCACATGATCCGAGTGGGAGCTTGGTGGAGGGTGGCTGACACGGACCCGTGGTTTGGATCCTGGGGGAATCTGCTTTCCAAACACCCCCTGCTCTGAGGGTTGTGCACAGGACCCTGCTCACTGCCAGCTGGCCCTACCTGAGCCAACCCAGAGTGCTGCCAGTCCCCTCTGTGAGTGCTGCTAAGGCCATTTTGGGCACATGCAATGCCTTCTCCAGAAGCTCCCTCACAAAAATGAAGCCCAGGGCTGTTCCAGACAGAATTCCATGCAGAACAATGTAGCCCTTCACCGACAACTGCAAATCAAATTAGAAATGTTCCTAAAAATCAGCAGCAACATCAGACGCCGCTGAATGTCTTCAGTCATCTGTGGGAGACGGAGTTTCTATAAATAAACCCAAGCATTTGCAGTGATGAGGTTCCAAACAAAGCCAAATTGTCAAAACAGCCCCAGAGCCTTTCTGGGCAACAAAACTCTCTCAGTGCAAAGCCACGAGCGTTTTCAGACACGCTGAGCTGGATAACAGGAGGTTGTGTGGGAACGCACCGAGGGAAAGGCGCTGGGTGCTGCTGGGGCAGGGCACACATGACCACTGCAGTTGTGTGGGGAGGATTAATAATTTTTCCCTTTTCATGACAAAGCAGTGAGACAGAGAGAAGTCAGTACATTTGGCTGAGGCCTAAGCAAGGAACAAGCCTGGGGCAACTGTCTTTGCTTTCAAGGTTGCCACCCCCTGCACCGTGGTGTTTCTCCCTCAAAGCTGGCAGCAGCTGGACCCGAATGAGCGACAAATATTTCAAATTCCACCCCTTAGAGACTCCTGATTCAAAATCTACCAAAATACGTATTTTTTTACGTGTTCTACACGCCTGTGTGTGGCACAGATCATCTGCCGCTCGGTGCTGTGGCTCTCAAGATGAAACATATTAGAATAAAAACATATTTACAACAGATTGCAGCCTGCCAAGGCAAACACCGCCCCTTACTCCAGCAGCTCTTCCGTGGTCACTTCCTCGCTTGTTCCATGGACAGTTCCAGGTGGAAACGAGGAGCCATCCCGGTGTTTGGAAGCACAAATCCCCAAACACCCCCCTCAGGCAGCTCCTGTTATCTAACTCCCCTCATTATCTGATTTTTCTCACGGCAGCAAGAGCTCTCTGACCTCGGGTGGCCGAGCAGGGGTGGGGAAGGCAGGAGGGGTAAAGGACAGGGTTTTTGTCTAATGCCACATGTCCAGTGCCAGCTGGGCACCTTGGCAGTGGGATTTTGTGGCCTCTAACAGAAAAACTCAGCCCCTGTTTTCTCTGTCGGCTCTGATGGGTGTTCAGACACCTCCCAAGCTCTTTCCTGAGTTCAATATTCAGCAGCTACAGCAGCAAACGGGATCTCTGCTCACCCACACCATCAGCCCCAGACCGTGGAGGGTCTGTACAGCCTGAGGAAACCACTCTGGGATGATCCTGCTCTGAAGGGATGTGAGGGAGAGGAGTGCACGGCTCCTTCTCCATTCGCTGCAGCTGCACTGCGAGGAATTTTTAAAGACCCCAAATATGCCTTTCCTGTGTTAATGGGATTTATGTGTTAGGGCAACAGAAGAATCCCTATAGGAACACACAGATTATACTCATTAACAATCATTCAGAGATCTTGTTTGCTTCTCAAATCCAAATTTCACTCTAAGACTGGTGGGGATCATTATGAGAAAAATGTGTAAAATGACCTGATTAAAAGCTTGAGATACAGGTCAAATATCCAACAATTCCCTGGGCTTTTGCCCCCAGATTCCCAATGGCTGTTTAAAAATAAACATTCCCTAGGGTCATATTTCTGAGTATCTCCGAGGGAATTTGTGCACCTTCATTTTATGTAACACAAATTTGCCACTGATTGTCCCCAAAATTTACATACTTCTCACCAATTCAGGAACTCAGCAATCATTCAGCCAAGTATTCATCAGCCTCAGCTGGTATAAATTGTGGCAGCATTTAAAATTCATCTGCCATTATTGTACCCTGCCACAAAGCAAACAAGAAACCCAACTGCACCCACCCAGCCAGCGGCAGCTTGGTCCTACAAAAGGGAGAGATAATTTCCTGCAAAATCAACAAGGAGGGAGAAAAGCTGGATGGCATGGACAGGGAGAGAGCCTTTCATTTCAGCTCTGCTCATTAGCATTGTGTGGCAGGAAAGGATGCAGGGTTCCACCACGTCTGTCTCTTCTGGGTCTCACAAATTCAATCAGCAGCAAAATTCCTGTTTAAACAGAGCTCTCACTTGTTTCTTCTTAAATCTGAGATGGTGCACTGAGGGTTTGGAGGTGCTGTCAGGTGGTTTGTTGGTAAAGCAGCAATTCCAGGGGGAAAATTCACGGTCTTGCTTCTGCTTTATCACTGCACTTTCATTCCCGTGTTCCTAGCAGGGAATGGTGGCATGGGCTGCAGTATTGGGGACAGCACTGGCTATTACAACAAAAGAAATGTGAAATAAAATCAGCCATCAGAGCTGCCTTTTATGTCTCCATTTACAGCGTTCATCCCTGCACAGAAGCATGGAGGAATTGGGGCTTTTTATAAGGGACTATGTTTTATTTATCTAAAGAGCAATTGTAATAATACACAGTGCCTGTGAACTCCAGAGAGTGAAGAGCCCTCAGAGAGATGGGTTTATAACCCAGCCCTGCATCCCAGGAGGATGAAAGAGCTGTGCAGCTCTGGGTTTCATTACCCTTTGCCCCCTCTGCTCAGGCTGTGGCCATGGGGAACCAGAGAGGGAAAGCTATTCTGGGAGACACTTTGGAGATTAAATGTCTCTATTCTGTCACACAGAGAGCTGCAGAAAGAGAGAGTGAATTCATCTTTCCCAAACCCCTGCGTGGGACCTACTTTCCAGAGGGCGAGTGTGTTTCCAGTGCCCCAAACACGGGGCATGGAAGAGAATCTGGGAATTTCCACAAGCCCCGAGGTCGGTGTGGGGCTGTGGGTCAGGTTCACCCCGTGAAGGTGCCTCCAGCCCTGGCCGGGGCACGGGGACACAGAAGGGACATGTGCATATGGAATCCAGCTGCGCACAGCTGCACAAGCTCCGTGCTCAGAGCTGCAAACTGCAGCGACTTCCCCTCCCGTGCTGGTGACACCGCGGGGACAGCTGCAATGCATCCCAAACTGGCATCTGTCACCGAACATCCCCACTCCGCCAGCCTGGCACAGGGCAGAAGTGCAGGTCAAAGGTGTGACGGGCAGAGGGATCAGCACGGGTTGGGTTCTCACCCAACCCTGGCTCCTTCTTGCTGCATTTCTGGAGTATCTTGTCTGCAGATTTGTGCTTCACACGTTCGTAAATCGGTGACAATCACCCTTGCCCGCAACTCTGCAAAGTTGGGGTTGTGCTTATTCATGGAGTTGCGAAGTGCTCGGGGGAGGCAGGACCTGTAAACTCAGCACAGACCTTCCCAAGCCATCAAACAGCAGGCACAGGCACAAAAATGAGTCCAAAACTTCACTGCCAAAGAGCGGTGCTCGGGGACTGCCCTGGGAGTCGCAGCTGAAAGGTGACACTTGTCCGTGCTCCAGACAGGAACCCAGCCGGGAGCCCTCACCGGGTAACCCTCCCCAGGAGGCACAAAACAAACAAAAAACCCCTTTGCACCTTCCAGAAAATGAGAACAACCGCTGAGCCGCTCTGCAGGCTCGTGTCTCGCTCCTCAATCAGCGCAGTCTCGCTTAACGCGAGCACGAAAGGGTTAAGCCGAGGCTCGCACAAACTTTGCGGGGAGCTGAGCTCAGAGCATCCCTCCCTCCCTCCCTCCCTCCCTTCCCTGCGCTCGGCTCTGCTCTGCCCGGGGCTGCCGAGGGAGGCACCGGCTGCTCCAGCCCGGCGGAGCAGCTCCGGGAGAGCTCGGAGCTCCTTTCCCTGCTGCCCGCGGAGGGAGGATGAGATGATGCTGCTCCGGTGACATCCCGGGAGCGGGAGAAGGAGCCGTCCCTGCCAGCGAGAGTGACAGCGGAGGAGGAGAAGTGCGCTCGGCTGGAAGGACGCTGTCCCGACTCCGGCAATAGGACAGCGAATCCTTCCTGCGCAGATCGCCCTGCCTGCGGGGAGATGTCCCCAGAGAAATCGCCAGCAAGCCCGTGGTCTGAAGCAGGGACTCTGGTGCCTCAGCCCAACTCTGCTGCCGGCTCTGAAAGGTAAAAATGTGCTTTATTCTCTCCTCTCCCTGTGCATTGCCCCAGCCAGCACACTCACACATGGTCAGCAGAACAAAAATCCTCCTGGGAGAGGAGACACCATCACTCCCTGCCACTCTTCCCCCCTCAGATCCTCCCTGGAGTAAACGCAAAGGATGGCATTGATGGGTTTGATGTTTTCTTTGCATTCCTCCAGTGCTGATATTTCTCTGCCCTAGACAGAACACACCTGGGGCTGTGTGTGCAGACCCAAACCAGTACCCGCCAGCCAGCTCAGTGCGCCTGGAGAAGGCACAAAATAATTGTTCTGATTTATCCCATTTACCTGTCTGTAAGAGCCAGAGTGGGAGGAAAAGCCGAGGGGCACCCAGGGAAGTTTCAGCGAGGCTGTGCTGGCAGGTGCTGCTCACACTGAGCGCGGGGTAGCAGGAAGCAGGTGGGCAAGACAGAAACATTTCCTGCAGCCTCAGGATGGGTTTGGACTGTCTGTCTGTGCTGTTTCGGAGAAATCTGTCTGTCTGCTCCCCTTGGACCTCCAAATGTGCAGAGTAGAGCAATGCAGGATTCATAATCACTGCCCAGACCTGCAGCTCTCCACGCCGCGGGAGCTGCCGTGGGAGGTTGGTAATGTCAGCGCCCGTGAAGTTTGGGCTGATGAATTTCCTGGCTCAGCAACACTGAAAAAACCCCATCTCTTGTTGTGTATGAAGGCTTCTATTTTCATTGCAGATTTTTATTAAGTGAAATGTGTTGGGTTTGGGTTTGGTGGTTTTTTTTTAAATCCCTGATTAAAAACAGCCACACACTGATTAAAAAAAACCTGAAGTGTCTGCTTGGAATCAATCTGCACCCACTGAGCACCAGTGATCGCTCAGAACTGGAGCATTGTTGAGCCAGAGAATGATGAAATCTTGAAAACTGAGCTCACAGGGGATGCTCCTGTGCCCATGAACTTGAGGGCTCCTCGTGGTAAGCAGCGAGGCTCTGCCTCCTCTCATCTGCGTCATGCACAGCTACAGCCTGCCCTGCTGCACACACAGCTCTCCAGAATTACCGTGCTCTTTTCACATCGGGATGGTCCCTACAGTCATTCAGCCTCTGTTCCTTCGAGGGGAGTGCACAACATCTACACCTCCTGGTATCCAGAGAGATGTGCTCAATGGGATAATTGGTAGATTGAAAAGCGAAAATCTTTGGGCTTGCCTGGAGCTATTGAATTATTTCTGGCTCATTTCTGGAGAAGATGCAGTCAATGTTGCAGCTTTCAATAGTCTGAATAGTTCATTGCTCCTGACGAATCTATAGTTGAGCCTAAAAAGAACCCCAAACAGTGCCAGCTCCCCATTGCTAATACGTCTTACTATTAATCTGCTCCTTTTATCAATAAATGCCCAGCTGAGCTTTACTAATTCAACGTCTTGGTTTGCAGTTAATTATTGAACTCCAGACTAACATCCTTAGCATTTTTCAGTCTAATTTTATGAAGGACATGAAGCCATCGGGCTCCCTGCTCCTTGAGGAGAGAAGGCAGCTCTGGATTTTGCTCCCAGAGCAGATGGGATGGGCAGGGACGTCGCTCTGTGCTTTCACTCACACAAGTGTCAGACTGCAGACTGGTTGCACTTCATTATCAGCAGAGAAATCACTTTGTAAGAACAGGAGTTTAATACAGCCAGTTACCTTCACACCCCCCATCTCCCACCTGCTGTGCAACACCAGAATATTCTTCACGGGGGAAGGATTTCCATTTATAGGTTCCAAGTGTGAAAATCACAGGGATTGCCCTGTAATTGAGAGCAGAAGTGCCTGGCTGCCCTCCCCACACCTCTGCATCAGCACCAACCCCTCTGCCAGAATCGCTGGCTCCAGAGGGGTTGGGGCAGCCCCTGGAAAAACCCTGAGCTCGCCCACAGCCTCCTACGCACAGCACAGCTCAGGGACTGCACCAGCCACAGCCCCAGGGCAGCTTTTCCAGCAGCAATGTGGGCCAGTTTATTGCTGAGCAGGGTCTGGTCCAGCGTTCCCTGACCTGGGTAGCTCTTATCTCAAATGCTTGGGCACTGAAGAAGGAGCTGGGGGGTGAAGTGCAGACAATCCCCTGTGTCCCTTCCCCCAAAACCCAGCAAATCAGATGTTTCCCCCTCACACGAGCCAAAGCAGGTTTGTCTTGCTTGTAGTAAAAGTCAAAATGTTTTGCAGCAACATCATTTAGGTGAAGTCTCACATGTCAGAGCTTTTATCATATCGACCTAATGTTTGATTTATTCTGATTATCACAGATATTTCCATGCTAATATTACTCTATTTACATCTCGTGTAGGTTTACAGGGAGTGGACATTATAAATGATTGCTCCAGTTTGTTTCAGTGCCTTCATTTTTGTTTCAGCTAAAACCAAAATTCTGGTCTTACCACAGCAGAACAGGATGCTTTGGGATGCACCATTTACAGCGAAATTTCAGCATTTTCATTTTCTGTTTCCAGCTGGAAGAGCTGAAATTGCTAAAACGTTAAGATTATCCCAATTTCTAATAAGTTCTGTTGCCAGGAGGTGAGGGAGGTGCCCCATCCTGCAGCAGAGCTGCTCCAGGGGGACAGGTAGGGCTCTGGGCAGCTGCCAGGTGCACCCGGCCTCAGAAAATGAGGGTCCTGCTACACAACGAATGAGACACACGGTGAAAAACACTGACAGGATTCATATCCTCCCTTCCTCTCTGACAGCTGACTCCACAGACTGCCGGGCCTTCTTGTACCCATAAATAATGGAAGTGTTACCAGAGGAGGCCTTAACAATCAGATTTGTTTTTCTAAACTGAAACACCCCGTGCTTCTCCTCGTCTCGAGGTGTCTCACAGGAGCACGACAGGGGTTTTCTCATCTGTTTACTCTAAAGATACCACACACAGGCTGGGCTATTTTGGTACCTGCTGTCATTTCTCTCTCTCACTCTTTTCCCTTTAGAAATCTGACTTTTTCACCGTTCCTGACAAGAAACTCAGAACTCCGCACTCCTTGAGCAAGTAGCAGCAGCACTGAATTAGGAGAGAGGGGATCCCCCAGACGTCTGGCAAAGCAGGAAACCACCTTGCCCAGCTCAGCCGGGGATAAAGCACTGCTGGGGGAGAGGCTGGCAGGCAGCTGACTGAAAAACAACATTTGCAAAGACCAAACCTTTGCAGCTCGGTCTGAGAGACTTTGCAAAGACCAGCATTTACAAAGACCAAAGCTTTTCCCCTCCCAAAGGAGGTGACCGACCAAAAGGAGGCCCAAGGTATTTTTAGGATGAGATAAAAGCCAGAAGGGAGAGTGAAGCACAAGTGTGATGCTCGCTGTCGCCGTGACAGCAACGTGCAGAAGGGTTTGCCAAGGCCTGCCCCTCGCAGGCTGTGAGCTGTGAACAGCAGCCCTGGCACCGAGGGTGGAGCAGCTCTGCTGAAGCCACCATGCCATCTGTGCCACGTGTCCTCTCCTGACTCCTCCTGAGCCTGCTGAGGGCACACAGGAGATCTGAAAGAAACAGGGAAAATGGACCAAAGCTGACGGAGAGCGATGACTGAGATTTATTTCCGGTTCCGGGGGAACCTGACTGGCCGTGTCCACCTTCCAACGCTGGCCACTGAGGTAGACACCACAGCAGACAAATATTCCGGCCTCTACGTGTACGTGGGCTTGTTCCTGACGCTGCTGGCCATCCTCCTGATCCTGCTGTTCTCCATGCTGCTGCGCCTGAAGCACGTGGTGTCCCCCATCAGCTCCCCGGAGAGCACGGAGAACGTGCGGCACTTCACCGACGTGGAAATGCACAGCAGGATCCCCAGCACGTAGGGAGCCCAGGGCAGAGAGGGCTCCGTGCTCGGGAAAGGTGTTTGGTTCAGCAAAAGGTGCTGGTGCTGCCTTTTTCCCAGCCTGGCAATGAAACTCGAGATGGTTTCAGTACAGGAGGGGATATCAAAGTGGAGCTTTATTTGGAGGCCTCCAGGGGCAGTGATGGAAGAGTGGCCACNGACAGCACAGGGGTCCTGGAATTGGTTTTGTCTTTCTGCCCAGGGAAAGGGCCTGGAAAACTCCTGGGAAACCCAGCCCCTGATGCAATAATGAGCTACAGAGCTCCAAATAAAGGACACAGAGAATATATAAAAGAAAAAAAGGCAAAAACCAAAATGGCATCAGTGGGAAGAGGCTCTGGCTGCCTGTTGAGCCGCACAGCAGCAGCACCTGGAGGGTGTCACTGGCTGGTGGCACCGCAGGCAGCATGTGTGCAACAGCCTCCTCAAAATCACCATCACAGAAACCCACTGCTGCCAGGGAGGGCTCACATCCCTCTGAAAACCTGGCAGAAAATGGGAAAAGCTGCATTAATGACAGCCAAAAACCCAGAGGAGCACAGCAGAATGTGTCCCGGAGCCTGTGTTTGCTGACCTCGCTCTCTGAATCAACGAATTTCAGTGGCGTACGTGGGAAGAGCCCACAGGAATTATCAGTGGCTCAAAAATTCTCAGGCATTTCTCCCATTCAAGAAGGAAAACATTAAAATGCTTTTTTTCTGCTCAAATGGCAATTAAACAATGGAGTTTCAGAAGTATACAAATGTTTCAGCACCTGCTGGCAGCACATCTTTCTGATATAAGAACCCCCTCAGTGAATAGTTGCACACCAGATAACAAAAAGAGGCAGAACTTTAAAAGAGGACAGAGAATAAAGCCAAAATTTAAGCAAGGTTTAAAATAAAGAGAAAGCAGCAGCAGGAGATGAGATAAAAAACCTTAAAAGACACTCTACCTCTTCCTTTGTCCTCCTTTACATTAACAGAGCTGAATACAAACATTTTTATGCCTTTAGGCTCCCCAGTATCAGTCAGTAATTAAAATTCAGTGCAAATTTTGGGAGCCCAGTTGCCACTGCTCTCCTAACAGACTCAAGTTTGTAATAACATGTTTCCTCATATCCATATGGGGTTTTCTTCCTCAAAAGACAGCCGAGTTCTTCCAAAGTTTTTTCATTTGTTTTCCTCCAAAGGAAGCTGAGGCAATGCCAGGGCCTGGCACTGCACTAAGGAGTAGTGGGAACAGCTTTGGACACAGACTAATGGGGAACGTGCAGATGGAAAATAAACTCAGTGAGCACTGAAAGACGGGATTGGACTCAAATATCCTGATGGAATCTCACAGGGGACACAAATGTTTATTTAAATTGGTGGAACAACAATCTCACCCAGTCTGCTGAGTGATGTACAGAGGGAGGCTTTGGATGGAAAAGATGGAACCAAACACAGCAAATCCCCCCCGGGAGAGCCACTGCCTCTCACAGGAAACCCCTCCGTGAATTGTTTCAGCCACATCTCTGAAGGGCAGGTGTTTTACTCAGCTTATCCACTTTATCACAGCCTAGTTTAGCAATAAAACCCCTGGATGCTTTCCACATGTACATGAACTCTTATTGCCAACTCTCCTCTCTGCAAGGGCGTGGGGAGTGGGAAGTCCTCACACAATCCCAGAAGATGCTGGCACGTGGACTCATGAAAGTAGCACGAAATTGTTCTTCAAATGCTTCGTGTACAGCAGGTTTTTTGCTTACCTTGGAAGGGCTGGGTGAGCTGTGTGGACTGGGATCATGGCTTTTACAGCTGGGGGGAGGCAGAAGGACAGGTAACATCCACGCTGGATACTCTGCATCCAGGACTAGTGCTGCTTCTCACTGATGAACTGAGCACAAAACCATGTAAACATTGCTTCCTCATATTGAATAACTCCTTTTTACTCCATTAACCCCCACATCTGTGAGCCCCAGAATCCCAGAATGGTTTGGGTTAGAAAGGACCTCAAAGATCATCTCATTCCACCCCCAGCCATGGGCAGGGACACCTCCCTCTATCCCAGCGTGCTCCAATCCCCATCCAGCCTGGCCTGGGAGAGTGAACCAGAACAGGGATGGTGTGAGGGAACACAGCAGAGAATTCACTCTCAGCAGCGTCTCTCCACGCCAGGCTTGGCTGTGTTTCCCTGGGAAGAGGGCAGGAGGCAGGATACCCTCTGTGGACACCCCCAGGCAGGATGGGGCTTCTCACCCCGTGTAAAGATTGGCTCCTCGAGGAGTGCTGCTCTCAGTGTGCACAAGAGCCAGAATTCTGCATGATGAGCTGGATATTAATCCAGCTAAGACAGATGGCTACTGAGTTAGTCAATGACATTTGAAATGAACAGAACTCTACGCAGCTCAGGTTGGCCCGGTGTGTGTCATTCATTGAGCCATGAAGAGGCAGCCGAGCCCAGGCTCAGCATCTGACTCACCCTGGAAAACTCCTCCATTCAAAAGCTGCAGCTCACCCAGGCCAGGAACGTTCTGAAACATTAAATCAGCAACTGAACCCCCTTAGCCTCCCTGCACAACTGTCTGCAGGAAAGCCTTGCATCCAGGAGTCTGCAGGACAGACTCAGCTTTTATTGACAGACTTCTATTGACACAAAACACCAGACTTACTCACGGGAAATGACAGTATCGGACTCGGAGTTGGGACCCAAATTCTGATTGCTCTGATCTCAGCCAAAATGGCCCCCGAGGTACAGGTCAGGACTGAGCTGCTTTCCTTCACACGGAAGAATGTTAACTCAGAAGAATCTCACAACGCTTTAAAATTATTCAGTAAATATCCTTTAAATAAATGAGTAATCACTTTATGTATCAGAGCGATCTTTGGGCAGACTGTGTATTTTTATATAGTGCTCTTAGGGAAGGCAGCCCTATCTTCTCACACAAAAAGGACAAGTTTGCCTTCCTAAAGCTTCATTTCACAGAAAGTCTCTGTCCCACTTGCCACACCTACAGCCCCGGTGGCACCCAGGGTGCCTCATTTGCTGTACAAGGCCAGTACATTTTAAACCTTTCTCACTGAGAAACAGAAGAATGCCTTTCCCCTATTTTCACTATCATTTGAAGGACCTGAGGGATGTCTCTGGGAAAAGAGATTTTTGGGATGTGTCTGGTGAGTGGCCTCCAGTGCAGTTTGGCATTTTTGGGCTTTAACAAGTGATTATTGAAGTTTTTCACAAGTTCACTGCATCGTGGAGCACTGCAGGTCCCACAGCCACACCCTTCCCCTCCTGCAGGCTGCTTGCTTCCCACTTGTCCATCTGCTGTAGAAAATGAGGGGTTTTTTACAAAAATAAAGAGGCACAGTGCTGTCAGCGGTGAGTCAGTGACTGCTCTGGACGTTCCCACCTGGGGATCTGACAGAGCAGCTCACTCCAGGCTCAGGTGGTGCCACTGCTCCAAACCAGCTGCTGGCCACAGGGGGGGTCTGGACAAGAAAATCTGGGCAAAAAAAATCTGTATGAGAATTACTTGAACCGGCACAGTTTGCCCCCATCCTTACTCCCATCAGACAGTGGAAACAAATGGAGTATTGAGCGAATTCCGCACCTCCTCCGTGCCCTGCCTGCGGGGGCAGCCAGCCACCTGTTGTTCCAGAGAGCAGCACAGCGCCCGTGCATCACCGCCCCTTGGGGGTGGCACCTGGGGCCAGAGCGAACCCCTCCTCCCCAAAAATCACCCTCGCTCCCAACCCTGCCGGGGATCTTACTCTGGGAGCTGCCAGGAGCACGGTGTGGCTCCCAAACCGTGCAGGATTAATCCTCGAGGCATCTCGCCCACAGGATTTCCATCCCCAAGCATGGATTTGCTCTATTAACAGACTCATATGCAGAATATGTTCCTTCTCTGTGGCAGAATAAACATAAACATTTATTTTCATATCCTTGCAGGGCTGCAGAGAAAAACGCAGTTTTGCAAACAGCATAACTCGGCAGAGGATCAGCCCTGATCCTTGATCCTTCCCAAAGGACCTTTTTGGATAACTCAGCAGAGGATCAGCCCTGATCCTTGATCCTTCCCAAAGGACCTTTTTTGATAACTCAGCAGAGGATCAGCCCTGCTCCTTGACCCATCCCAAAAGACCTTTTCCAATTTTATTCGAAAAAGGATCAGCCCTGATCCTTAATCCTTTCCAAAGGACCGTTTTTGATAACTCAGCAGAGGATCAGCCCTGATCCTTGATCCTTCCCAAAGGACTTTTTCCAATTTTCCTCGAAAAAGAAATAAAAAATGTTCAAAACACAGAACTTAGGGGAAACCACGCATCCATTTAACTGTCAGCATTAACAACAACTTAGATGCAGGGCTTGTCCTCAGTAGGAATTTATATATCTTCACATATCCTTATCCTATAACTTCTTAGGAGGGAAGAGCCCAGGGAGCTGCAGCTTTGAGCAGCTGGCAGAGCAGGAGCCACCCAGACACCTCCTCTGCTGGCAGTAATGCCCCAAATCACCTGATTTGCTACAGGTTAGGCAGCAAGTGAGGTGAAATCATGGAATAATTGTATTTTTTTTTTTCAAAGAAGATCCATCTCTGTGTTGCGTCTACACTTCAGATTAATTCTGGTATGGACAGAAAGTTTGTTCACAGTTTATTCACGTGTCTCTCAAAAAATGTGCAGTTGTACAATGACATTCCTGACTAAACATTCACATGGGGATATATCTGGGAAAGGGAAATCCCAAACAGTATTTTGTTGGTACTTGAGGTGTCAACTCAATTGTTGACGTTTTGGTAGAAAAATATACCTGGAGATGGTGAGGTCTGCTCGATATTTGCAGCGGGCTCAAAAAAAGACTACACAGAATGTTAAGTAAAAAAGGATAAATTCTTGTGGATTGGGAAAGGTATTTTCAGTTACGGTTCCTGACACAGATTCCACATTTGTTCCCGAAAAGGAACTGCGTGTTACACATTCCATCTGCCAAGAGCCCTGCCCTATAAAGCCCCCTCAGATCTTCACCTTCCTCAGGCTTTCCCAGCAGGTTGTGAAGTTCCAGCGTGAACAAGAGCAGCCTGCAATTCCTGGTGCTCATTCTGTGGGCACAGAGATCAAAATAAAGCCTGAAAAAACCACAATGATAATTTGGTTTCTTGCACACTTGCTCCCCAGAATGTGATCTATGAACATTTCCTCCTCGGTCCTTTCATTACCAAGAATAAAGAATCATCTAAAATTACTGATGTTAAGAGTGAAGAAATAAACTGAATTTGAATTTTGGAGGATTGGATTTTTACTTAGAATTTCTTCAGCTGAAGCCAAAGCGAATTTGTCCAGCTGCAGTCAGAGCTGAGTTGTGAAAGCAGATCTGGCTGCGAGAGGGAAAGGTCTGTGCAATTCATATGCAATTAATAAATAACCCACTCCTTGTACTCCCACCTGCATTTCATGGCTATGTAAACTTGTCAAACAAATGATGAATAATTCAAAAGACCTTCTCCTCCCTTCCTTCTCCTCTAGATTTATTAACCCATTTTCAAAGTATAATTTGATCAAGCTAATAGCCACAGACTTCCTAAGCTGAGTCTCTCTGCATTAATTCTCTGCATGGCCATAGCCCCACTCGCACAGTACCGCTTAATAAAAATCAATTACGAGACAACAAAAGGCACCTGAAAACCAAATGAGAGCTCAGCAACATTCTTTGATGCTTGAAACCTGTTCTTCTCTGCAAGCAGGAAATTTGTCTTATTTAAGCTGGGCTGTTGTCCTGAAGCCAGTTCCTCTTCAAGTCCTCGAACACTGGCACCACCACGGCTGCTGGATGGAGTTTATTTATGTAGTTTTATGGAAAAAAAAAAAATAAACCAAAACAAAAACCCACATACCTCCCAACAATGCTGAAGGATGAAGTAGGATCTGTCTGGGATATTGCTGTGTGAGCAAACAACAGGCAGAGAAGCTCTTCCTTAAAATGTTAGAAGCAAACTGGCCCTGGGCTACCCTTCGGACTGTGTGGGCAAGCAAGTGCTGCACTGGGACTCTTTGCAGGACAGCACAAAGCCTGAGCTGGACCTGAGTGTACCCCAGGCTTTGGCATCCTCCAGCTTCCCATTGCCCTTCCCATTCCAGAATTCTGTCTTTGGCCCAGAACCCACCTGGGGGTGTTTCCAGTTTACTCCCTCTGCCTTAGCAATCCCAATCGAATGAATTCCTGCTCGCGGCAGTCAGAATTCAGCACTTTTTGTGATATTACTCCACAATCTCTGGGTTGTCAGGACCTGTGCGAGTTGCTGTGGCACGAGGAGCACACAATGCCCCAGGAAGCTCAGATCTGGGCCGGGCTGAGGTTGCTCGGTGGCAAATCTCACAGCTTGTCACAGCAGAACCAGGCCGCCGTGGGTTTGCTGTTGTTCACAGATTTTTCATGCTTTCACACCTCGGGAAGGCTCCGAAGAGCCCTCTCAGCCCTGACTCTGTCAGGATGGTGACACCACGCCACTTTGCACTTCGTGTTGGCACCTAGAGGGGAAGAAATGTGACTTCTTGTTGTTGTTTGTGTCCAACAGAACAGAGGAAAGCGGGAAGCATCCCGAATGCATCTGGTTGAGGCTAATGCTGTGCTGAATTTCCAAGCTGTTTATTGTTTCAGAGCATAACCAGCACTGCGGGGATGGGTAACATAACCACAGCACAGCAATATTCTCCACATGCACTCCTGCGAGCTTCTCAGGGAGAAAGAAACCCCTGGGATGCGAGTGCTGAGGCTGCTTTTCCTTTGTTTGACTTTTGCTGGTAAATATCCATCAATTTACTGGAGACACATCCTGGCTCTGCTGACCTGCTTCCCTCCACTCACACTGCTCCCATGAATAACAATTTGCTGCAAAGCAATTTGGAAAAGAAATGCTGACAGGCTGAGTGCATATTTAGCCTGGGTGAGGTTTTGTTCTATTTCTACTTTTTCAATGAGTTTTTCTGGCTTAGAATTCCTAAAACATCCCCAAAGGATACTCCACTAGCGGAAATTCAGTGTATTCAAGGCCCAAAGTGGACACCAGTAATTACAAAGAGATGAGGAGAAGCTGATTGTGCTAAAGGGTGGTGGGATGTCTTGAAGGCCTTTCTCTGGAAATCCTTCCGTATCCATGAGGGAGTCACAGTTCAGACACAATGCTTGTAGACAACACCTTTGAATGTGGTGTCACTTCTGCCACTCAAAGCTCAGATAAGCCTTTCCTGATTAGCTCAGCATCTTTGCCTCTTTTATTTTTTATCCTTCTAAGGAAACTTTAGAACACAAGAACTATGCACACCTCAAGAGCAGGGGATGGGGTGAGATATCTATAATTAAAACTTCAGGTCAGAGTTTCTGCAGGCACACAAATGCCCACGACAGAGAGAATATGAATCCATGTGAGAGCTGTGCAAGGCCAAGGCAGGTCTGTTGTGGAGAGGTGTGACTGTGGCTTTCTCCTGCTGCTTTACTCATGGTCCAGCTGAATCCAAACCAAACAACCTAGGAATGAATCACAGCAGAGTGCCAGTGATGTTCACAGAAAGTAAAAACGCACATTAGGATACATCAGACCAAAAGACTGGTCATTTCTCACATTAGAGCAATGTGACCTCCCTCACAGCAGGCAGCAGACTCGGAGAAAGCAGCAACAGCCAAACCAAATGCAGGAGTCAAAGCTGCTGATGCCTGTTTTTGTCTTTTCTTTTTATCCCCTTTTTATACATTTTTATCCCCTTTCCCTTTCCTTGGACCCTTCACAAACACTCCCTGTCCCTCAGCCCTACATGTGGATAACCCTTGGAGGCTGAGATTGAGCTCAGCTTGGGGCTTCTCTGAGGGGAGCAGACGGAACATCCCGAGTGTCTCCAAAGCAGAGGCTCCAGCCTTGCCCGGAGCCTCCTCTCTGCAACAGGTTTGTTCAGCTGGGCTGGAGTCTCCCTTGGGGGGGTCATTAGGATGGGGGACAGTTCCCTCATTTGTTCAGTTCCTGATTGGGGATTTGAGGTCGATCTGCTCATTGCTGAGCTCCATCCAATTGGATCCGTGTTGTACCTGGGGGTGCTGCTCGGCTGTTCCCACCTGGGCCGAGTTGTGTCCCTGGGATCCCATTAACCCAAGGGAATGCCCTTTGCCCTGCGCTGCTGGGGCTGCCTCGGGTTTTTACCAGCCCTTGAGGCATCACTGCACTGCAAGCCCAGGGCTTGGGGATGCAGGCAGACAATGACTCTGTTTTTTCTGGGGATGTCCTGCTTTGAAACTCTCTTTGGACAAGCAGCCCCTTCCACTGAGGTTGGGCACAGCAAACGCAGCTTGGCTGGGCCCAGTCTCTGCACATTCCTTGTGCTGCTCCTTCCATTCACCTCTGCACATCACAGCCACTCACAGGGGAACATAGGAGACTGATAGCAAGGAATTACCTAAATCAAATCTTGGAATGTAATTCAAGTAAGGAGAAAACCACCAGCTCTCCCTGGACTGCTCCTACGTGGTTTGACTTCAGTGTTATTGAAGCAGCAAGATCTGAGAGTTGCAAGGCTTTTTCTAACAGAGATTTTTGTCTCTCTGGGTGTATAAATTCTCTAAGTGGTTTCCTTGAAGCAAAGGCAAACATGACAAACGAACACCTCCACCGCCAGGAAGCCCTGAGAACTGTTGTCACCCCTTCAGGTGATCAGATCCAGTTTACTGGGTTTTCACTTCCCAACATATCACCCTGCAGCAGTAATCATCATTTGGTTTGGGGTTTTAGCAGACCAATCTGTAAACAAACGCAGCCTTCCTCTGGGGAAGGCTGTTTATTCTTCCTTGTAAGTGAGCCCGAAAGATCTTTCACTCAGGGTTACAAAGCATGAACATATATTGCATTCTACTGAAGGATAATGAGAGTTTGGATTCAATTTCACCAGGCAGCTGGGAGAGGCAATTTCAATATTAAACATTGCCTCTTTATTTCATACTGCTGGTTTCAAACTCATAAGAGAACATCAGGCAAAATAAAATGTGGTGTTTTCATCCCCGAGTGACCACAGCCTGATCTTTGTCATTCTCATCCCCTGTTGTGTCAAAGAAGCCTTGCAGCTCTTCTCTCTCTGACCTTTTTGTCACTCAGCAATCTTTTGAACAACCCTCAGCAGAGCTTTGCAGCTTAGTGACCCATCTCAGATCTGCAGGAATTCCATCAAATTGGTGCTGGAGCCTGGGCTGAAGAATTGCCTGCAAGTGAGGAAATCAGAGGTTTTTCCCTTCTTGGCCACAGGGATGTGACATGCCTGGTGACAGAACTACTGCTCTCATTGTCTCAGAATTTCTGAGCAGAGTAGAACGTGTTCTCAGCCATTTTCCTCCCAAGTCTCTCTAGTCCAACATCATCCATTGAATGTGTGTCAATAAATCCATCAGCAATCAATTGACAGTAACATTTCACAGATCAGTCATTTTATTTAGTACAGACCTAGATTAAGTATGAGAGGAGTTTATACAAACTATTAAACATTTCTTCTTTGTCTCCCAGGGTAGTCCTTCATATTTTTCTGGGGGTTTTGTTTTGTTTCTTTTATTTTTCCATGGTAAGTGGCTGGCACAGGCTCTCTTTATCTATTGCAAACTCCATTGTAATTGGAGTTCTTTAAGATTTTTAGCATTTCTAGAGGGAATTAGTTCTTTACAGAAGAAGGCTTTCTCCTTGTGGGATTTATACCATAATTAGACAAAATGATGGGCTTTGTCCCAGTGGAAAAGCTGCCCTGTAATTGGTGTTCATTTGTGCTCCATAAACCCATGGAGATCACGCTGGTTCCTCCTACTGCAGCCGCTCCTGCAGCACAGGCTTCAATTCAAAACTGATGCATCAATATTATCCAGAACCCACAAATACCTTCAAGACTTTCATCCGAGCCTGATGTGAACATTCTTCCTCTGAGCAGAATAAAACACCCCCAAGAAGATCATTTTAAGGTACCTGCATCCCCAAATCTCAGAAGCCGTGGATTCCAACCAGCCAGGCTTTGCCTCCCATTTGTTCAGGCATCCTTGAGGCCAGAACAGAAACACCTGGCGTGGCACAAATCATATCTGTGTGTCAAAGTAAGGCCCACAGCAGAATTTCTTCCAGCACCTGGGACAAGAAAACAGCTGAGGCCAACCACAGGACAAAGGTACCAACCCTCAAGTGCAGATCTTCCTGAGTGCAAGCAAGATGCGGCCAGATTTTGTGGAAGATAAACGAAAGTGTTTAAATGGGTTTATTGCATGTAAAAAATCCTTAAGGAGTGTGGTTGTTATTAAGAATTAACCAAATATTTGTAATTAGTTTTTTAGGTGAAAAATAGCAGTCTCACAAACTTTGCTATTACCTTGCTGATTTCAGAAAGCACAGGATGTTCACAATTAAGCCAAGTCACATCAAGCCCAAATGTATTTTTAGAGAGGAACAAACCAGGGCTCTGTGTCTGTGCAACTCCTCCAGCTAATTGGCACCTTGGGGGAGGTTGTTCATAAACAGCAAACAGCGAGGGACCATTGTACCCCAGCAGCTCCTTGTGCAATACCCAGCTCAGAATCAATGAAGATTTTACCTGAGTCCTCACCAAGCCACTGCCTCACAAAATAAAAAAATAAAATTCCAGGTTCAGAGAAACCAAAGGGAATGATTTTGCCTATGATGACAGGAATCTAAGGCCCTGGAGGGACGTGGGACACTGCTTCAGAAGACATTTCCTTTTGATCTTTGGCATGAATCATTTCCTTAATATCAAGCTCATTACCTTTGGAAAAATTAATTTATTTTGTTAGCTACGCCAGAAGTGTCAACGTCTAACTGTGGGTGCTGCCAGGCAATTACATCCCTTTGATAAGGGACACAAAAGGAACATTATTTGCTCCATGGCAAAGGCATTGGGTCGAGTTCAGCAGTCTGATGCTGTTCCACACAATGCCCAGCAGCCTGCAAGGGTCCTCAGCCCAGTTTCTGATGGGCAGCTGCCCAGGAAAGCTCAGAGCCATGACCAAAAGGGTTAAACATGGGCCACCCTGGGAAGGGTGAAGAATTTTTCAGCCTTCATGGTTCCACCTTGCAAGCAAGGCACGGCAAGCTGACCTGTCTGTACATCTGCCATGCTCCACCCCACTTTTGGACAGATTTAAGGGCTCAGATCACTGTCAGCCATCAGCCCAGCCTGTGATACACTTAAAATCAGCCAAACCAAAACCAGGGCCCTTCCTTTGGGTGGATTTACCCAGGAATCACCATTCTGAGGTGGCACAGTGACAAGAAGAGTGCTTTGTGCCGTGCTGCTAACAGGAAACCCTGGCACTCAGAGCCTCGTTCAATGAACACAAACACTCAGCTCTCGGTTTCCTCGGGGAGAGGGAAAAGCAGGATACCTGTGGATGGAGGTAGAGGTGGCCATGCATGAGGATGCTACAGGGTGAAGCAAACAGAACTAACCTGAATTCAGGTCTTTCTCCAAAGGTAAAATAATGAAAAACAGTCTTGTTTTGGCATCAGTGCATGCAGCAATCACGGCTCTCCCAAATGTAACACCGAGCTCTGATTTAGAGCTAAGCCAGTTCAGTCATAGCTGGGATGAATCTGGTCCAGTATTTCCCAGCGAGCTGTAGAATGATGATTTATTTTAAACAGCTTAATGTTATCCTGGAATTATGACACAAGAAGTCCTGAAAGAAGATTCACCGGTATATGCTGATACTTAAATAAGAGGATGTATGTGTACAGTACACAGGCACACACACTCAAAACAGTTTTCCAGTTGTAAATATGACTTTAGCTCTCTTTTACATGTCTCTCTGCATAAATCCTTAGATCATTAAAAAATGAAAGCCACAATTTTTTCATCTCTGTGAAATTCACTGCATACCATTAACCTCCTGGTTTACCTCTGCATAAAACATTTCCAGCATTTCTGGTGATAAAAAGAAGGCCATAAACAGGAAATGCATGCAAATACGTTTCTGGCATTGATTTTTCTCAGTATATGCTGTATATCATACACACAAAAGAACTGGTGGCCCAGAGCTGGTGAAGAATCTCCAAGTGGAGCTCGGTGGTTTTGCTGTCTCGTGGCTGCTGTGATCCCTGATGTCTGATGGAAAATTAGACTGCTTGTAAATAAAAAGCTCTCATCTTATTAGCACAAACAAACAGGAGAGAGGAATTAATCACCGCTGTCACTGCTTTTAGCACCCCTGCTGCTGCTGCTGCTGCTGCACAGGCCTGGGGAGGGTGCAGAGGGCACAGCTCCTCCGAACAAGGCTGGTTGCAAACAGGCTCAGGGCAGGAAACATCACTGGATTTTCAGACCTCGAGCTGATCTGGGGCTGCTGATGTGAGGTGAACCTCAGACACTTTCAGTGTCGCACTCTGGTTCTGAGAGGCAGCTCGGCGATTCAAAGCAGGCACTGCAAACGGGGAGATGCCGATGAGGTGCAGGAAGATGGAGCGAAACGGAGCCTGCAGGCCGGGTGCCCTCACTGCAGCGAGCGCAGGCAGCCCTCTCCTGGCACAAACACCGCCTGCCCACACCCCTGGGCTCTTCGGGCAGAGTTAGAGCAGCTTTTCATTAATCGTAGGGCATATTCAGCAAGTCTACACCTGTGGATGTTCCCTGTACTATATGGACACAAACACACGTAGCCGACCAGGCCGAGGAGCCAAAAAAGGAGAGCCAAATGAGAGAGCCAAACTGAGAGGCCAGAGAGGGCAAAAGGGGAGAGAACAGAACCCTCTGACTTTATTTATATGTTCCTAGAAATCACCGTGGGTTGGAGGTAGAAATTACCACCTCTTCAATCACACTGGTCAAAGGAAAAAGTCCATCATTTTTCTCCGCCTAGGAGAATGGAATGAAAACAACAAGGACAGTTAACAAAAACATAGATAGTTAGCAGAAACCATGGCCATGTTTACAACAGCATGCGTGAGAAAGTTATTACAGCAAAGAGAAACACTGAAAAACTGCAAAACTCAGGACAACATACACCTTTCCAAAATGCATTTCCTTCATCAGTGGACTGACTTAGGTGTCCCTAGATATCTCTGGAGAAGAATTCAAACTGTCGACATAAACTGCTGCTGTCTTGAGCCAGCTGCTGGAAAACAGAAATGAAATTTAGTCTGAGTTCACATGGTATTCACCTCCTTACCTATTTTTATGCTGCATGGCAAACAGAGATATTTGTATGTACTTGTATAATTGGGACTCTCTGGGAAAAGGAATTTGGCTCACTTGGAGTTCCTTCCTAAAGATCTACAACTGTTGGTTTACTTGAGCATAATATTCTGATTTCCTTCAAAAATGCACATCAAAAAGAACAATTGAAACATGAATTCCATCTCAGTGCTTGTAAAAATGCATGCGAGGCACCTCAGGATTTGATTATATTTGCACCAGCACAAGCTGCTCTCAGAGAACAAAGCTCAATTGATTTCAGGGAGCCTGATTTGCCTGGATGAAAATGAATTTTTAATAGATTTGGTTGTCAGAGGGATTATGCAGGGATGTGAAGGGGCAGAGTGTTCGCACAGTGGACGGCTGTGGAGGTGTTTGCTGGTGGCCAGCAGGCAGGAACGGTGGCGTGTGTGTTCCACAGACAGCAAGGACTGGTGCCAGGCTGTCATGGGCAGAGGGTCCCAGGGGAGCTGAGGGCACCAGCTGCCGGGAGACATCACCACACTGCTGCCTTTTTCTCAACCTGGCAATGAAACTAGAGATGGTTTCAGTACAGGAGGGGATAAAAAAGTGGAGCTTTATTTGGAGGCCTCCAGGGGCGGTGATGGAAGAGTGGCCACAAAAGCCCCCCCCCACAGGGGTACACACAATTTTATCAGTTTGGTAAATGAGCATAATTGACAAAAAAGCACCAATTAGGAGCACAAGTGGGGATGCAAGTCCCCCCCAGGTCCAGCCCCTTCTCTGGAGCCCCCTTGGGGCTGGCTGTGCTTTGGTTATGAAAATGTCTTACAGCCCTGGGTAGCCAGGGAGGGCCAGAACAGCACAGGGGTCCTGGAATTTGTTTTGTCTTTCTGTCCAGGGAAAGGGCCTGGAAAACTCCTGGGAAAACCAGCCCCTGATGCAATAATGAGCTACAGAGCTCCAAATATCTGTGTAGAAAATACAGAGAATATATAAGGAAAAAAAAAAAGGCAAAAACCAAAATGGCATCAACACAGCCAGGACAACGCTCCTTGCAACAGACCCCAGACCCTCCCACATCTGCACGCTGGCCTGGTTTGCCACTGCTCTTCAAATTCTTTCCTTTAATCTCCCAGTAACCCAAACACTACTGAAAATTGCCAGCTTTGAGAAATTCTATTTGATATTGATGCCTGATGGTTTTTTGTCTTTTCTTTTCATACCCTTTTTATCCATTTTTATCCCCTTTCCCTTTCCCTGTACCCTTCACAAACACTCCTTGTCCCTCAGCCCTACATGTGGAGAACCCTTGGATGCTGAGATTGAGCTCAGCTTGGGGCTTCTCTGAGGGGAGCAGACGAAACATCCCGAGTGTCTCCAAAGCAGAGGCTCCAGCCTTGCCCGGAGCCTCCTCTCTGGAACAGGTTTGTTCAGCTGGGCTGGAGTCTCCCTTGGGGGGGGTAATTAGAATGGGGGACAGTTCCCTCATTTGTTCAGTTCCTCACTGGGGATTTGAGGTCGATCTGCTCATTGCTGAGCTCCATCCAATTGGATCCACGTTGTACCCGGGGGTGCTGCTCGGCTGTTCCCACCTGGGCCAAGTTGTGCCCCTGGGATGCCATGAACCCAAGGGAATGCCCTTTGCCCTGCTCTGCTGGGGCTGCCCCGGAGTTTTACCAGCTTTAAGGCATCAATATGAAGCCCATTTGCTGGTTCTTTAAGGCAAGCATTTCACCCATGACAGAAACCGAGGAGAGGCCTTGAGCATCAGTAAGGATCCAGCTCGAGGCCCGAGCAAATCAGCTGAGCCACAGTCCCCGTGACAGGGATCGAAACACAGCGTGTGCTGTATCCCAGCGCAGAGCTGCCCTCCTGCTTCACCTGACAGCAAAGGCCAGCAGAACTTTACTCTCATAAATGAGGAAGCTCTGAGCTTCCAGAAGCCCAGATCACAATGAATCATTACATTGTTTAAATACAAAGCCAAACAGGAGTAACAAACAGATACAAAGTTATAGATCGTTAACTAATATTGTCTGTATGTTACTCTCAGGGCCTGAAGAGGGAATGAGTGGTTTCCTCAGGCTCTTCAGAAACATAAGGACTTAAAAATTATGATCCCATAATTCCAGAACCAGGGGCTTCAAGGCACACCATCAAATGTGGCAAAATTCAGAAAAATCCATGAGACTTTTTGGATGGTGGACACTGATTCTGGCTAAGCCACGGCCTCCTTTCCACCCCACATGAGAGATATTTAGTGAGCAGGGTTCCTCCACGTGCTTTTGTGTCTTCTGCCAGCCAGCCCTGAGGAGGAGGTGATCCAGCATCTCCTGTTTCCAGCCTTGGTGTACCCACCTGTCAATCCAGCTGCTAAATAACAAGCCCACAAAGAGACAATCCAAACGAAGTAGGAAAGCTGTGATGAAATATTTCAAAGTATACTATCAACATTTTCCCGACAAATGCTACTCTGCTATTTTCCCAGGCCAGGCATCTCTGAATCACGGTAATATGAAGAAATTACTCCCCAGAAGAGCCTCCATCTGATTTACAAAGCTCCCTACAGTAACAAAAATGTCAACCCTCGCAGGTACAGCACTACAATGAGAGGGGAAGAGGAAGCAGTTTTTCAGTTCAAATTTATAGAAAGCAAATCAGAAAGAGAAGGGGGACTATCTTTACTCTTTTTGCAGATTTATAAACATATAAAAAGTACTGAAATATAACATAAATTTAGTGTGGAGAAGTCTAATTGCTCTCTTGTGCCTCATGTCATCCACTGCAGCAGTATATCACAAGCCATGTGGAGAATCAGTCTGTGCACAAAATACAAGGGAAAGGAATGACAACAACTAGCCAGTCACTGGGGTTTTTTCCTTCAAAGAAAATCCAGGTTTGTAGACTCATGCAGGTTTCCCGCCTTCCTGTTGGTGTATACTTTTTAATGATTCATTATTTGATACAATGTGGCCCCTGCATTTCAGGGGTCATCAGAGTTCTACCTCAACAGTTGTGGCGTAGCCTTCAGACTTCAAGGGCAAACTAAAGGCAGGATGTAGTTTTCAGAAACAAAGATGCGAGCTGACTAGTTTATTTTCATGCACTTTCTTACCCCTGAATAATATAATTATAGAGCTTTCTGGGCAAATTGTGGCAAGCTGAGCTGAATACAAAGCGACAATGCTCAAAACTGAGCCATCCAGAAGCATTTCGGATACCAGCTGAGGAGAAGAGGGGAGGGATGTGTCATCCCTCTCTCAACAAAACCCAGCTTGCACTCATGACATCTTCCCTTTCTCACCCAGATGTTGTCACAGGAAGAAAATATCAGAATATAAATTATGCCCTATAAAGCACAAATGGGAGCAAGCTCTCACAAGAACCTGTCTTCCATTTCAGCCTTTTCCAAGCCTCTCCCTGGGGCCCAGGACTGCGTTAGGTCAGGTTGAGCCCCTGTTTCTGGACTATCCCACATACACAGCTTGGAGAGAGACAACTGGCACTGCAAACGGAGATTGGCCAGCCTGGGCAGGGCCAGGTTCACACAAGGTCTGCCCCAAAGGCTATGGGCACTCAGCTGCCTGAGCCACATGGCCCAGAGAACGTGGCTGCAGCTTACGATAATGAAGGGATGCAGAGAGGTGCAATCCCCTGACCTTTAAACCAGACTAAATCCAAGGTGCCACAGCTCTGCCATCCCCCTTGTGCTGGTAGTGCTGCTTGTGCAGCTCAGGGAGCTGATCTGACTGTAAACGAGTCACTGTCAGGTCAGTTCCCTGAAGGAGGTCACTGTGTGGTTGTGTCTGTCTGAAGGGATCCCTGTGTGGTTGTACCTGTCAGTTCCCTGACGGGAATCACTGCACGGTTGTATCTGTAGGAACACAGGGCAGAGGCAGCAATGGAACAAGGCACAGCCCCAAGCCTGGATTATGTGACCTCTACCTGCCTTAAAGCTGCACAGGATCGGCTCCAAGTGCCTCATTTTGAAAGAGATCTGTAGTTTTCACAGGATCGGCTCCAAGTGCCTCATTTTGAAAGAGATCTGTAGTTTTCACAGGATCGGCTCCAAGTGCCTCATTTTGAAAGAGATCTGTAGTTTTCACGGACCAGAGCGTGAGCACTCATGGGCAAAATTCAACTTATGCCCTGCACAACTTCTAATTAAAACAGCAGGTACAAATTAGCATGAAAATGAGCCTCTTAATGGATGGTTTTCCCTTTTCTCTTCAGTTTAAAATCACCCTAACAAGCCTAATTCAATGTGCAAGTGGAACGTATCCTCCGGTGAAAACTCCAATACAAATTTAAGTCACTGCAATTTTACATGTGAATATTATTTCTTCTAGCCTTTACACAGCATGAAGCTGGGAGTGTGAGCTGCAGAGGACACTGCCTTTCAGTGACACATGGGAAAAAACCAAACCAAAACCCCTAACATTTAATTATCCTGTCTTTACCATGTGCTGAACGTCATCTCCAACACTTGAAAAATTTAGCATTTTTCTTTCATCCCAAGTCTACCTTCTTGTCCAGCAGCTGTCAGGGCCCTGACTGCACTAATAGGTCTTAATTGCCCATAGGAGCCTCAGTTGGGGTTTCCATTCACACTCTGACAGGGACTTTATTTAATCTTGGGGTTTAAATAGAACTATAGAATGGTTTGGATTGGCAGGGACCTTAAAGTTCCCCCAGTGTTAACCCTCTGCCAAGGACAGGGACATTTTCCACTATCCCAAGTTGCTCCAAATCCCATCCAGCCTTGGACAGTTCCAGGGATCCAGGGGCAGCCACAGCTTCTCTGGGCACCCTGTGCCAGGGCCTCCCCACCCTCACAGGGAAGAATTCCTTCTCAATATCCAGCCTAAATCTGCCGTTTTTCAGTTGAAAGTCATTCCCCTGTGTCCTGTCACTCCAAGCCCTTGTCCCAAGTCCCTCTCCAGCTCTCTTGGAGCCCCTTTAGGCACTGGAAGGGATTCTCCTCTCCAGGCTGAACACCCTGAGCCTGTCTTCCCAGGAGAGGTGTTCCAGCCCCTGATCCTCTTTGTGGCCCTCCTCTTGACCCACCTAACCATGTCCATGTCCTTCTCCTGCTGGAATGACAGAGGTGATTTGTGGTTGCCTTTGCTGCCAATTCTATTCTTGAATTGCTGTTTGGGTTTCCTGGACTGACCTTGTGTCCGTGTCTTTGCTGATGGTCACTGGACCTGTGGCTGCCAGACTGTGCCTTGTTGGTGAGGTCTTTGCCTGGCTCGTGTTGTGGCCACCCTCAGCTCCCAGATTCTTCTTCCCAAAGGACAACAGCAAGAGCTGGATGAGGCTGGGCAGAGCCACCAAGTCCCTGTGCAATCAGAACATCAATATTGTTTTGTTCTACAGCGTTTTTCCCCCCAGACAAAGTGCCGTGTCTGCTGTCAGCACTACTTGCTTTAATCAAAAAATAAATACATTTCAGTGCGGCTCATTATGCTAAATGAAAACAACAGGGGGCTAATGAGCATTGTGAATGAGGCATTAACATGGCAATCAGAGGTATCCTCAAGACAGCTGCACCTTCCAACACGCCGTGTATACAGTTGTGACCTTATCTGTTGAATTTAATTTGGGTAATAAACAGATTTAGATGTCTAGCTTTGGTTTATTTTTGTAGCATGGTTCATTGTGTTACACTTACAATTAAGAAACAAAACTGCTCGCTGGGTTTGTGCAACAGCTCAGGGGTCATTCCTAGTCTGCAGTGGACAAAACTATGTTAACACATTTAATATTAAGAATTGGGGGGTAGAAGTTAAAGTGTTATTCCCACAGTAAGTGTTGTGGGAGGCTGGGGCCAATGTCAGTCTGTGAAGGGAAGGCGGCAGTGGCCCTGCCGCGGCAATGGCAGTTCCGAACACACCCAGCCAGGCTGCCCGCGAGTTATGTGTGTCCCCAGTGCTGAAATAAGATGCGGAGGCCAAAACCTTCCGAATCCCTTTTCCAAATTTATTTATTTTTTTACCTCTCCTCCCTGAAAGGCTGAAAACGTGAGACACGTCTTGGTTTAACCCCACTAAACGCTGCCGGACAGGCGGCTCGTTAGAGCGGCCGCCATCCCTGCCGGTGTGGCACCGTGAGGGCAAACCCCACGGCGCCGTGGCACCTGCCTCGCCTGGGCGAAGGCAGCGGGACAAAACCGGCGGGGAAGGACAGCGAAGAGAAGCGGTTGTACAGGACAGGGCGGGACACGGAGGGAGGGACAGGGAGGGCCGGGCCCGTGAGGGAAGGAGGCGTTCCCGCCCGCCCCGTCCCGCC
>VYZT01024141.1:19981-87692 GCA_013400735.1 Pomatostomus ruficeps | reverse complement strand
CCCCCTGTTATCCTCCCCACTCATCCCCCCGTGTCCCGCAGGCGCTGCAGAGCCGCGGGTACCAGAGGCTGGTGCTGCAGGTGGGCCGGGGCTCGCTGCCGGAGCCGCAGCCGCAGCCCAGCGGCGGCCCGGCCGTGGCGGTGGAAGCGTTCCGCTTCAAGGAGTCGCTGGCCGAGGAGCTGCAGAGCGCAGACCTGGTCATCAGCCACGCAGGTACAGCCCCGTCCGCCTCCCGGGGCTCCCGGCACCGGCTGCGGGAGGCCGAGGATGAAATCTCTCTGGTTCAGGGCTGGGCTGGCTGGGAATGTTGATGTCCACAGCTAGGGGTGGGTTGTTGAAGTGTCTCCGCTGTTTCAGCAGCAAGTAGGAGGATATTTCATCTCTCACCATGTTTTTCGTTTCTTGTAGGTGCTGGTAGCTGCCTGGAGACTCTGGAGAAAGGAAAACCACTAATAGTAGTGATAAATGACAAGCTGATGGACAACCACCAGCTTGAGCTGGCCAAACAGCTCCACAGGGACGGCTATGTCCTCTACTGTAACTGCAGGTATGGAGCTGCTGTGGCTGTTCCTGCTGGACGAGAACATTCACTCCATGTTACTGCAGAACTGAGACTGTAACAAGCCATGCACATCCTTCCCTGTAACCTCATCTGGATATTAGATTTTCCAGAGTGAATCGATTAACACCAGGTAGTAATTTACCACACCAAGCCTTTTGACCATGGCCTCTTTTAATTTTTTTTCTCCATTTGAGGGCACATGTATTTAGATGAAAAGAAGAAGAATTTAAACTCAATAGAAGTGGTAGAATTTCGAACGGTCAGGTAGCATCCTAGAGGCACCTAACAGCTATTCTCTTTCTCAGCTCTTTCTCACTAGTTGTTGGATTTTTTTTTTAAGTCTAGAAATAAAACAGCCCAGACCACCGATTTGTAACCATAAACCATAGAGCATCAATTCCTCCCTGCAGACTTAGGACTCCATTTCATCATTTTGCTTTGTGGATTTCCCTTGTACAGGGCAGTGAAATTGACTGTGGATGCACTGACATAATAAAATTAAAGAGTGTGTGGAGTATGTAGAACTAAACTTAAGGATGGTCTTACTGACACAGATCAGGAGTCCCCACAGCTCAGTGGCCTGTTTGCAGTGGCCATATGCAGATGCCCAGCCAAAAGCAGAAACAGGGCAAGAACACACAGTATTTGTGTTTCTGTCTTGTGTTTCTTATGCTCTTAATTACTTGGATTCAGGGAGATTCATAAATCAGATTTTGGCTGGTTAGTAACTTTCAACACCTCTGTTTTTCAAGTAGTTATTCAGGCTGCCCTTTTAACCAAACTTCCTGAATCCACCAGGTCCTCTGACAAGGAGTTTCACAGATCTACTGCCTGTCACTTCAGGGAAAAAACCAAACCAAACCAACAAACAAAACCACACAAAATCACCTCACCCCCAAATAAACCACCAAGCAAACAACACACACAAAAAAATCCCACCACTACCAAAACCCCCAGCTCTTTTTTAAAAGAGTTCATCTTGACTCCTGTTGGGTTTATTTCCCCTCCTGGTTTTGACTGTATTTTACTGTTTTCTCTTTACTTACGATTGACTCCACTCTAAAAATAGCAGATAACTTTTAAACTGAAGACAGAGAAAAATACTTAGTCTACATCTTGTTCCTCTGCCCTGCAAGGAGGATTTCATATGTTTCAGAAGAACTTTCTGAACAGACCAGGCCTGGAGTTCATTTATATTGAGCAAGTTCTTTAAACTCATTATCCTGGTGCTTCTGTCAGCTTTGGAATTTTTATTTCTTTGTGTTGGGCAGTGCCAAGCATTTGAGCCTTATTTGCAGCCTGATAATAGCAAGTAACAGATTGATGGAGCTGTTCTTTCTGGCTCTGTGATCAGAGGAGAGCTCTGCCATGTGTTCAGACAGGATGGATTTCCTCGTGTGGTTTATGGGGGGGAGCCTCAGATCTCGTTCAGTCTCCCAGCACTGCCACCACAGAAGATTAAAAAGTTTAAAAGCTGAGTTTGTCGCTGACAGCTGATGGAAGTGTCTTCTTAGCCATGCTGCCCACGAGCCCGTGCTGGCTGAGGTCTCTTCCTTTCCATGCATGCCCTTATTTCTATTTCCTAAAGAATTATGTATGGGTGAATAGAAAGATGTGTGTATAAAAAACTTTCCCTTTGGGATGGATGTTTTTGTTTAATTTTTGGTTTTGGTCTGTTTTTACAGCACTCTTGTGGAGACGCTGCAGTCGATGGACTTGTCAACTTTGAAACCTTTTCCTCCTGGACAGCCAGAAAAGTTTGCTTCGTTCTTGGATAAAGTTCTTGGGTTTCAATAAACAAAACAGAGAAATAAAAATGTTGGAATAAAATGTCTCGTCTCCTACTGCGGCTTTCAACACTAAAGATCCACCAGCTGGGCCAAACCCTCAAAGAAAATATCACTTAATATTAACTGATATTAAATGGCTTCCAATTTAGTGCCAAACTCATCCATCTTCATGCTTAAAGCACAATGCCAGTAAGGGGGGAGTATGAACTGTCTGGGTTCATGGACAGACAGATTTGTATCACAAAATCTGCACTGGGATGGTAATTCCAGTGATGAGGACCAGCTAAACTACTGCTCTACGGGCATAGCATAGGCATAGTGGTCTCTTAACCATTTATACTAAGTACAGGTGGAGATAAATTGTCTTTGTTGATGTTCCTGTGATGTTCTGCTGATGCCTTCAGCTCTTGTTTCACGTGTTTACAGAAGCACTGAAAAGAGAGCTTAGAAGTGAGAAATTTAAGCCTCAAAAGGGAGAAAGGCACGTGGTGAGTCCAGGTGAAAACAGTCACGAGATGCAAAGCTGCTGCCAAACTGCCCCCAGCTGCCCTGGGTTTGGGTGATTGACCCACAAAGAGAAACACGGAGAGGATGGGCTTGGCAAGACAATCACTCCTTTTACATGGTGTTACCCCATCATAACCCAGTAGTCTGGAGTTCTGCGCATCCAGAGGTTTCTATTTAAATTATATGTAAAGAAGAAATCCTTCCCTGTGAGGGTGAGGAGGTCCTGGCACAGGTTTCCCAGAGTGAGAAGTGTCCAAGGCCAAGTTAGACAGGGTTTGGAGCACCCTGGGACAGTGGAAAGTGTCCCTGCCCACAGCAGGGAGGTTGAAACAGGATGAACTTTAAGGTCCCTGCAAACCCAAGCCATTCTGAGTTGCTCTGATGCTGATCTTAATACTTTAAAATATTGACATTGACAACGATTGATGTTACATCAATTTCTTCAAGTAAATATTTTGAAAACCAAAGCGGGTTTAAACTTAAAAATGTTCATGCATGTCCTCAAGTCTCTAATGCTCTATAATTTTAGAAGTGCATAATTGGTGCTAATTGCCCTTCCTACAAGGACATTATTCGTTTGGGAGGGGTTGATTTTGTTGTTTAAAACGAGAAAATGACACTCCTGAATTGGCCTATCTGATGGTCTAAGCACAATTTTCATGAGCAAATTAAATGTACATGAAGGCATTCTAATCAAATCAAGCACAAAGGGCTACAGCTGGCATAAACCTGGCTACACAGTTGTGCAAGGGTCATTTTCGCCAATCAAAGTTTGCCCCAAATACTTGATTAAGAGCAACAAATATTTTTCATTCCCTTAACGACTTCTACGGAGCCGTTATTTCAAATTTACTACAAGCGACTCACCTCCAGCCCGGGAGCGCGCAGAGGTGCCCGGGGCATCCCGAATAACCCCTGGGCTGATGTTCCCGCTGGGAATTTGCAGCCGAGCGATGGGGTTGGAAGGAGCCCGTTTAGCCACGGCAGGTGCGGGAGGAGCCGATCCCCGCCGCCGGGACAGCCTAAAATGGCCCCAGCTGGGGCAGCCCCGGCGGGATGCGGGGCTCGGGGCCGGGGTCGGAGCTGGGGCAGGGCGGTCCCGCAGGTGGGCGCGGTGCCTCATTAGCGGAGCCTCATTAGCGGCGGCCGCGCGCCCAGCGCCTCGCGCCTCGCCCGCGTCTCCGTGCCCGCCTCAGCCGCCCCGGCCGGGAAGATGCACAAAGGCTCCAAGAAGTACTTTGGGCAGAAGTCCTTCAGCGAGGTGGCCATGGACGAGTACCTGGGCAGCCTGGGGCTGTACCGAAAGATGACGGCCAAGGACGCCTCCTGCCTCTTCCGAGCCGTCTCGGAGCAGGTGCGCGGCCGGGCGGGCTGCGGCAGCCGGGGCGCCTCAGGCCCGGGGCGGGCCGGGCATGGGCCGGGGGTGCCCCTGGAGGGCTCCCGGAGACTCGCCCGGGGGCCCAGAGCGCGGTGCCGGCAGCGGGGATGGGTGGGGATGGATGGGAATGTGTGGGGATGGATGGGAATACGTGTAGGGGTGTTCGGGAATGTGTTCGGGGATGGGTGAGAGCCGCTCCGGCCGCCCGGGCTCCCCTCAGCCTCAGGTGTGCCCAGGTGCCTCCGCGCTGCCCCTCGCTGTGGTGCCGTCAGTCTGCGGAATTTGTGCCTAAATTAAACTCTGCCATTTTCACCTTTAGTACCGTTATTTTTTTTTTCCCAGCTGTTTTCATCTCAAATTTATCACGCCGAAGTTAGGCAAGCTTGCGTCTCGTTCATGAGGCAGCACCAGCCTAGGTTTGAATCCGTGAGTACCGTGGCTTGTCCAGCTGGGGGGTGCTGCGGGAGGGGGCAGAGATTTAGAGCTAAAAACACCCAGAACACGATGCTTTGCCATGCTTGAAAAGCAGGAGAAGCGGCTTACGTTGAGTTGCAGTGCACGAGTTTTATTTGACTTTGCTCCTGAAATCGAGCGAGTTACTAAAACCCTCGTAGCGAGCAGGGCGAGTTATTTGTGTAGTATATTCTCTGTGGAGCGACCGCTGCAGAGTTTAGTAGGTGGGAAATGTGTAGGATTTTGGAGCAAGAAACAAATATCGAAAGAGGGTGGGAAAATCCGGAATAATTACATAAAATCATGGGGGTTTGAGTGGGTTTTTTGGTTGTTTTTGTCTGTGGCAGTTTGTGTGTGTGCAGTGTGGATTTGTAGGGTATTGATGTGGTTTTTGGGGGTTGTGTTTTGGGTTTTTTGTTTGTTTCTTTTCCCTGTAATCACATTGAATCATCTAATTTAGGAGGGACATGAGTATTACTTGGACTCGTGTCCTTAATTTTTTTATAGGATCTCTTGGTATTCTCACATTGGTATCCCAAATCCTTCCCATGTTCTGTGTGCCCTGCCCTCTCAAATTCAACAGCTCGTAGCTGTTAAGTAGTGTTTAGATTTAATTTTAACTTTGCTTTTTAACAGCTGCTTAAGTTTTTCTATTTGTTCTCTCCTTTTTTTTTGTTAAAAGTATGTGGAGGGCTCGTTTGAGAAATACCTAGAACGACTAGGAGATCCAAAGGTAAGCCTGATTTAAGACTTATTTAGCGTTTGAAATTTGAGAAGATTAAAACAGGAAGGTGTTTAGGTGATTATTTAAAATGTGGTTATTTGAGTTTGTGGGGTTTTTTTAGATAGACCCAAATCTTGGGGTCTCAATTGCATAAGTAATACTGAGTTTGTACTGAATAAATGTGAATAAATTGTATATGTATAAACAATACCAGTTTTGGTGGGGAATTTGTGCAAAGGAGCAATCTCTGCAGGCTGGACAGTAAAAGCTTGTTTATTACTATAGTTCTCTAAGAAGGAAAAAGCAAAGTACATGGAGTGTACTTTATATGAAATGTCTGTCAGGCTTTGCAATCCCCTGCTTCTTTCTTTGCTGCTCAAATACCTGGGCTCAAACTTTATTTTTTTGAGTTTAACCAGTGACTTTGTTAAATGCAGAAGTCTCTGAAAGAAATGTGGATTTAAAGAAGTGTATCTAGAGTGATGTGTTGGAGCAGCTCAGTCTTAATCGTTTTGGTAATTGTGGCCATCCCATGTAGCAGACCCCACTTTTCCCCAAATCCTTGTATCTCAACTTCCATTGCATTGATTGTTTTTACAAACGGATTAGTTTGGATAGGTATTTTAATACTACAGAAACGTAGAATGCAGTTGTTGATGTTTAAACGCCTCTGCTGTCTCATGTAATCTCATAATCTTGCCTAGGAAAGCGCTGGCCAGCTGGAAATAAGTGCTTTATCCATGATGTACAAGTAAGTGTGTCTTTCTTGAGTTTCACCTTGTTTTGGACTTGATGGTGTGGGGGGGTTCAGGCCCCAGAACCTTCTCTTTGCGTGCCACTGAAATGTGGATGTGTGAACCATGATGAGAAATGCTTCACTTAAACACTTTCTTAACTGACACGCAAATGGTGCCATCACAGCCCCTGTTCTAAGGGGGGATTAAGGGCAGGGTGAGTTTCCAGAGCTGCTTGCTTGTTATCTTTTTGCTGATGTTCAACTTGAATTTGCTGATGTTCAACAACTTGAAAAACTTGGTCAAGTGTTTGCTTCTAGTGGCTGAAGGACAGAAAGCGGGGAAAACCGAGGAGCTGTGTGCAGTGGAAACGCTGTGTGGTAGTTACAAGCATGACCAAAACTCATGTGGGTGTTCTTGCAAGCTCCAGAAGTGAGGAGTATCTGCCCTACCTGCTGTGTAAACACTGATATTTGTTTCAGAGGTAGCACAGAACCGTGCAGGTGCTGCTGTCTTGCTAAAAATGCTGCTATCTGTAAAAAGTAGTCGGCTCTCCAGTGGTAGAAATTAGAAGCCTCCTTTTGCAGCTCATTCTGTCCCAGTACTAAAATGAAGCTTGGCAAGAATTGCTAGCTCCCTGCACTGAGGTTCTGGCCCTTTTGCAGGGTGCCTAAATCACTTAGACCGGATTGTCTCAGTGTCTGAGCACCCTTCTGTAAGCATAAGTACTTGACTTAATCTTTGAATAAATATCCTGGTCTTTCACGGATGATTTTTATTTTCCCCTCAAGATGGGTTTGCTCATCTGGCTGTTGCTTTATGGTAGCATTCATTTATCAGGAAAAGTGCTGTGCTTCGTTTTTCTGTAAACCAACAGCTCTAAACAGTTCCCTGCAGACTTCCCCATAATCTGGCTCTACTGAAAGTCTGCTCTTGCAAGTCTTGTTCTCCCTCTGCTCACCTAGGCGAGACTTCATCGTGTACCGGTACCCCGGGAAGCCACCCACACGTGCTACAGACAACGACTTTGAGGCCAAGGTCAGTAGAAGTGAGGGCAGTTTCCTTCTGTTCCCCTGCCAGTCTGGTTGGTTTCTTACTTCTCCTGAAGCTGGATGAGGTGTGAACTTTTTTCACTGAAAAGGGGAAGTTAATGGGGAGGGGTGACTCTGCCAAACGGATTGATTTTTGTGACCTACAAATTAATCCCAGTTCAGAGTGGGAGCTATTGGAAAGCTTATCTGCATCAGAACTACTGCTGGGGGCAAAAGGAGGGAACATAAAGGACAAATTCTCTGTATTACCTTGCCTCTGACCCCTGTGGTGTTTTCTGGTGTCGTGTAGATGTGGGTGTGGAATTATGTGGCTGTGGAATTTTGTGGCTGCTTCAGGCGTGATGCTGGTGAAGCTGCTGCAGTGTGGATTTCCGGGTGGGCCCTTAGATTTGCCAAGGTGACCAGTGTGCTCTGAATCTGTGCTGCTGCAGCTGTTAACGATGTGCTGATGAGCATTGCTCACTTCATTTACCTGTGCTTCTTTCTTCATCAACACGCTTTTCTGTATAGTTTAATTTCATTCCAAAATGAGCTGAGTTTAAAAATCAAACAGCTTGGTCTAAATGTGTGTTTGCCCTGCAAGGCTTTCCCACCAGAGCTCTCATTAAGTGCTGGCAGCTGTCTGTGATTACACTGAGTACGGGCAGCAGCTCCTTCTGCTGCTGCTGCTCCTCCTCACCACGAGAGGAGAGCTTGTGCTGGCAGAATCCACAGAGCACTCAGAATCAGGAGTCCTGGCACCTGGGCTCCCTCTGGGAGCTGGTGTTTTTCTGGGAAGCAGCCTCGCTGGCAGTGTGCTGACAGCTGCCTGAGGGCTTCTGCCCGTTGCAGTTGGCTGTGCCAGGAAGTTTGGTGGGACACGCTTCCATGGCGTGTCAATGGATATGTTGCAGAAAACATCTTTTATGTGTCTTGAAAGCAAGGATTTAAGGGCTAGAAAAGTAAATTCTAATCTTTCAGGCAGACAAAGATGAAATGTGCCTTTGACACTTGGCACAGTGTGTCTCAGGGTGCTGCGTTCAATGGGTTGTATTTATTTTACCTCCTGAGCAATTGGTGGTCTTGGGAACAAACTCATATTTCGTGTTCAACACAGCAGCAGGATGTACAGATGGGGTTTTTTTCTTTGTATGATAGACAAAGTTAATTAGAGACTTTACCTACATTTCAGTTTTGAGCTGATGCTACAGCTTTTTCATATTTATATTGAGGATATTTACTGTTTTCTTGAAGAGTTGATGTCAACTGTAGAATGAAAGGATTTGGGGTTACATCATTCCAGCCTTAAAACCTTTTTTTTTTTTTATTTTCCCAGATTTTACTGTGTTTTTCCGGTAACGGCCATTATGACTCTGTGTATACAAAACAATTTCAAGAAAATGCTGCTATTTGCCAGGGTAAACTTGAAATCATTTTTTATGGAAGAGAATTGTATGTTTTTATTTGTTTATAGGCAGCGTTTGTTTCAGTTTTATGGGGTGGGGAGAAGAAAGATGAAACTCACTGATGGTAAAAGGGTTTGCATAGACTCATTTTTTTATCTATTAAGTGGGATATTGAACCAAAGGACTTGCAGAAGTCCCTTTTTCCCTGTCCTTAACTGCATTTGATGCCACTCCTGCCTTGTAACAGTAGATAAAATCTGAAATATGCCTGCCTTGACAACTGCAGCAGTTCTTATATTATCGAGCTTTGTATTGATTTGTTCAGCTGTATTGTACGAGATCCTCTACAAAGATGTGTTTGGCATGGATGAGGAAGAATTAAGGTCTGCAGTTGAAGTGTTTCGGAGTGGATCCAAGAAGAACAGGAACAATGGGCCTGTAGGAAGTGAGGATGTCTCAAACTTTGGTTGTCTCCATGAAAAAGTGCCCAGAAATCCAGCAGAAAAGAGGTAGTATACTGGGAAGGGGCTCTGGTAAGAGGGATGCAAAAAGAAACCTAAAAACCTTGCAGAGGACAACTTTTCCAAGTTTCTTTGAATTTTTATGAAATATTAACTGTTTTTTCCTATGTCACAACACCAACACAAAGCTCAGGTATATCGTGGAAGAGAGTTTGCTTTCCTTGGAGCTGGGAAGTGTCACGTAATTGAAAATCCTCTGCTGCAGGCTGTGTTATAGTTGTGTGTTACTCTGTAAAATGACAGCTTATTTGTAAGTAAAATTGCTCTTTATTTCATTAGAATTTTTTTATTTTTTATGAGAGACTTATTACTCTTCTAAGCCTCTGTAGCTCTGAAAGGCTTGAGAGCTGCCTGTGAATGCTTGCAGACAACACTGGTTTGATGGGACCTGGCACAGAGTGTTGTACTTGACAGTGCAGGAACTCAGGCAGTGGGATCACCTTCATCCTCTCGTTAGGGGTGGGTGTTGGAACAAGCAAAGCTCCTCTTCTTAAAGCTTGGAAAAGGCTTGTCCTGCTCTGCCCCTCGCTAGTGTTGAAGGCAGAATGCACCACTTGATGGCACCGTGGTGCTTTGCCAGGTTGTGTGAACAGTTGGTGATATTAATCCTGGCTAGAAGTTGTGTGTTGGAGCTTTTCTAATCTTATTTTCAATTTTTATAGATTCAATAACTGGGAAGGCAACAATACTGACAACCTACAGGAAGCTAAGTTCAGACAAGGCATTGAAGAACAAAAGGTTTGTCAGTTAGGGGAAAAATTCTTATGGTTTGCTTTTGAGGGTTTTTTTTGTTGTTTGTTACCCTTGTTAGGGCTAAATCCTCTTTACCACTTTCTAAAAATGGGGTTTTGGCAAGTGTGTGGCTTATTTCTTCCATCTACTTGTCTTTGGGTTTTACCCTTGAGTTTCTCTTGAACTGGAAATGCTCTTTTCCTTTCTGAAATTCTGCAGTTCTTCTCTAGCTGATTTTTATTTCTCCCCAAAGATGGAGCTTAGCAGATGTTTCCTGATTTGCTGTTTGTTTTCCCCAGAAGATGGTTTAAATTAGTTCACTTTTTTTCTTGACCACAGTATAAATGGCTTCAGAATACTTTTTAGAAACTCTACAGAAGTAGAACTTTCAGCTACAATCACTGAAATTCTCACCAACTTTTGAAGCTGTTACTTCATTGGTCTGGTTGGCTTCCTTTGATTCTTTCTGAGTGCAGAACATGCCAAATGTTACTCTTGAGCCTGTCCCAGTGCTTCCAAAGCCTGTCTGCTCAGCACCTGAGTGCCTGTATCTGTTTTCATACTCCTGAGTTTTAGTTTTTAGGGAAATAACAGTGGAAGTGAAAATTTTGGAAAATAGCATCTGTAGATTTTAAAATAGTGCACAGATGCTGGCAGGATGGAGCCTGTGCTGAACACATGAAATGAACTTGTTAATGCTCCATTCCAATTGTGTTTTTAGCCTCCAGAAAATCCTCCAAAGATGCCTGTTCCTTACAAAGTGCTAAAGGCGCTGGACTCTGCCATCTACCGCAATGTGGAGTTTGATGTTTGGCTGGACAGCAGAAAAGGTACCTTTGGAAAGGGGAAAGCCAAAAAAACTCTTCCTGTAGTAAGCTCAGCATTAAATTTATGAATCTGAGTCCTGCCACCTGTTTGCTCACAGCTGAGAGGTGAAGGAGCCAGGTGAACCCAGTAGGTAGGATGTGCTCTTGGTTGCCTGGCTGCCATTCAAAGTACAAAATCCCCAGCTTCTGATACTGTATAATGGAACAAGGTTGCTAAAAACCTGATCTCTGCTACTTACTGACTGTACACAGGAAACAGGAGGATTCAAAGCAGAGCACAGCACTCCATTGCCATTCTGTTGTATTGGAAAGCACTCAAATGTGAGAGTTTTTTGTTACAGCATGTGTGCAAAGACTCCTTTTTAGAGCACGATTTTGGCCTCAGACTTGTATAATAATGAAGATCTCAAATTTAGCATTGAGATCTGTCAGATGAGTTCTTCTCCTGCTTCCCAGCCCTCCTGGGCTTGAACATCCTGCAGAGATTTCATGGTTCTCGTGGCTTGGGAAAGGTTGGCTGCTCTTTGGCATTCGCTGTGGCTGATCTGTAAAGCAAGGGGTTACCAAGAAAGAGAAGTTTGTAAGTGATACTTGATGTCTGACCCAAAGTGCTTTGCATGCTGAAGAACTCCAGCATTTTACCACTGCGTAATCAGTAATGAAGATCATTAAAATTCTTGGAACAGAGTGTGGTAACCAATTATCTGAGCAGAATACTGACATGCAGAGAAGCCAGGCAAGGAACAGAGGTAAAAAAAAAGCTGCAATCCAGCAGCAAGGAGACTTCAGGCAATGTTAGCTTTTCCTGGATGGCATTTCACGTTTGCCGAGCGCCACCGGGACTCTGGCAAGATAAGAGATGTCCAACACTCTTAATTCCAGGATTTGTAGTAAATGCAGGATTAACTCTGGAGCACCACAGGAGCAGCAGTGCTGCTTGCTGCATTATCTGGCTGTTCTTGGTCTCGTGTGGCTTAGCCTGGTTATGGTCTGTTCTAAGAACGTGTGGAGTTACTCCACTGGTGCTATGGGGAATACTCAGGCATGCACAGGAAGTCTTTAACTCAGCTGGCCTGTAAATTATAGCTGAATGCTGTCATGAAGTACTTGTAGGATATGTGAAGAAAGAACAGTAGCTTAAAGGCTTTTTATCCCTTTTATTTATTTATCCATTTATTTTTAGAGCTTCAAAAAACTGACTACATGGTGTTTGCTGGGAGACAGTACTATTTAGGAGACAAGTGTCAGGTTAGTATTCGAAGGAGACCCAGTTATGATAAACTGTTAAAACTGCTTTAAATGGACTATGATAAACCATGAAATCATTTGATTTCATAGCATTTTCTAAGGCTTTTCTCGTTCTCTTCCTTGTAGATGTTCTTTTAAGTGTAATTTCTTTTTAAAATCTACCTTTAAATTTGGTAGCGTGATAGAAAAGCAGTTTGGGAATTCATTGTAAACCAGTCATCCACATTCTCTGAGTGTGGAAGTTCCAGGCAGAGCTCAAAATGCACAGGGGGTGCTTTTGATATAGTTGTCTTTAGATTTTTCACTTGGGCTAAGCAGCAATTCTGGATAGCCTTATCCTTCTCAACAGTGAAGTAGCAAAGTATTTTTATAAAATAAGAAGGGAAGAGTTAAAAAGGGAGGAATAGAACGATCTGGACAGGAGATGCTGAAAGGAAGGTCAGCTTTTTTTGTATTCTGATGTCGTATGTAGCGAGGGCTTATTTTTTTTATCACTCTTGAAGGCAGTGCTGCTGATTCACTCAGTGACTTGTTTCTCACTGAGCAGAGCTCTCCTTCTCCTACTTTATCTTCTGTTCCCCTTAAGTTCTTAAGCAGCAGCCTTCCTTGGTACTTATCTGCTGGGCACAGGGGATAAAAATAAGTTAGGGAGCAGGTATCTTGCCTCTCAGTTGCTTACAAGACTGATTTTATTTCTTTTTCTTCCTTCCTCCCTGAAGTTAGTACATTGCTCTTTATTTTGCCTGCAATTTTGAAGTGTTTTTTGAAACTCCTGGGCCGGCTCAGTAACGTAGGGCTGGCTGGGAGCAGCCTTTGCTCTTAGTGGTTTGTAGACAATATTCTGATGCAGTTTGGGGTTTTTTTTAGAGTTTCCCTTGTTCTCTCTCCAGGTGCGCCTGGAACCAGGAGAGAGGTATTACAATGCTCATATCCAGGAAGTTGGACAGGACACCAACACCTTGACTGTGTTTGTTGAGGAGCTGGCAGAAAAGTAAGCGGTCTGGTGATGACTTCAAGTTTAAACTCTTCCTGGTGGAGGGGTTTGGTTTTTCCTCTTGGATTTCTAATGACCAAAATCATTATTGTAATGCTTTCTGTGAAATCTTGCTGCTCTTCCTTCCCTGGAATGCAAAACGGGTCTTTGCAGTTTGAGCTTAATTCACAGAGAGCAAATTGCCCTCGGCTGTTGGGTTTCTCTGGAGTTTTTATGTTGTACCCAAGCAACAAAATAATTGGCACTTCTGCTGAGTCTAATCACTTTCTCCCCCTTGCTGTTCAATCATTCCCCCCTCTCCAAAGCTAGGATTGACAGCATCCTGCAAAAACCCTGTGTTGTCCCGTGCTTTTGGGTGTACCTCTGGAGGCATCCAACTGCAGGCAGGGGAGAGGGACTTGACGCAGGGAGTGTAAATAGTGTTGAGACTAAACCTAGCTTGTCCTTTTTTATGAAACAAGTGCCAGTAATGCGTGCTTGGTGCCAGAGAAGCGGATTATTTATTTTCACAAACGATTTTCTTCTGTCTTGGTGCTGCTGAGTTTTTGTGCGGAGTGCATCCCTGGGGCACTGCTAACGTGGGTGTCCTTCCTGCAGGCACACAGTTCCCTTGGCAAACTTAAAGCCAGTGTCACAAGTGGCTCCTGTCCTTGCTTGGAATATGGCTCACAACAGAAGAGGAGGAGCCTATCAGAAAGTAACTGGTGGACACTTCTCAGGAATAGGTTGGTACAAGGCTTCCAGAAGCGTTCCTCCCCTGGGGAAGTCGGGGAGGTGCTGGTGAAAGTTGGAACTGTAGTAGTCTGTGGATATTGGAAGCGACTTAATTCACCCGTGATGTGAAACTTGGCCACTGTGGGGGTTTGATGTAAAGTTCCCTTTCAGACAAAGATCAGTTTGCCTTTGCAAAAGAGCAAATCCATTGGAATACAGAGCAAATTGGGTATTGCTCAAAATTGCCCAGAATGAATTTGCTGCTTGAAAACCATATAAAAACACATCAGTGGACCAGAGGGCTTGTCTGATCTGGCACTAGTAGAGATGATGCATGGATGGGCCAGGGCTTCCCCAGCCTATTAAATATGGGTTCTGTTTAATTTGGAGGAGGAGTTGTGAGGTTTTTTATTTTTATTTTATAAATCCAGCCTGTATAGAGAGATTTCAACAGTGAGTACTGGTCGGATCAGCTGAAGCTGGGAAGGTACTCCCATGTCAATATTTGTATTCTCATCATGTAGAATGCCTGCTTGACCCTTTTAAAGAAGGGTTTGTGGTTTCCAAACTTAAAATGTGCTTCTTCTGGAATAGGCCACTGGCTTTTTCTTTTTTTTTTTCCATGGGTTCACATACTAAGTGTTCTCTTTATCATTTGAGACCATAGCTCAAAGGTTTAAGGTATAAATCTCTTTTGTGTCCTCAATGGAAACGGCAGAGATGGATATGAAGACCCGGAAGAGGATGCAGAAGAAAGTGCGTGGGAAGGAGGTGTTCATGGCCGTGACTTACAGCCGGGGCCAGCCGGTGCTGCCGCCGCGGCTGCAGCATCACGGCGCTCCCTCGGGCCGCTTCCCTCCCGCCCACTGCGCCCAGGGAGGTGCTGCCATGGCACCCTACAAACCCTACCACCCGCAGAACCCACCCAGGCACCACCGGGACCCCGGCATGCCCAGGTAGGCAGCTGGGAAGGCCTGGGTTGGCCGCTTGTTTTCTGTTTGTTCGTGCTGCACCTTGGTTGGGAGAATTTGTGCTGTTGAACAGGAGAAATCACAGCTGAGAGGCACTTGCTGGTCATAGCATCTTAAATTCAGGATCTGCCTGATTGATAGACAACATGCTTGGCCCTCAAATAACATTGTACCCCGGCCCAGGAAGGAGAGGCTGTTAGAGCTGTGACAGCTTCTCCTGCAGCTCCTGGTGAGTGAGCACAAACCTCTTCCACCAAACATTGCCCTGCTGGGGAGGATGGTGGGGCATGAATTGCCTGTTCACGGCACAGTGCCAAACAGGTTTCTTGTGGCTCTGAAGTAAGAACAGAGTTAAACCCAAGCCCCCAGACCCAGTGGAAGTGCAGGGGTGGTGATTGTTGAGCTCCTCTCTTGTTCCCAAGCTCGTACAGCCGCAGCCGGCGCCAGCTGCAGTGTGTCCCCAAGGAGTGCCAGCTCGGGTTTGTGGCTGTGGCCGGAGAGGAGCCCCGAGCAGCAACTGTGACTTTCTGTGAGATTGAAGGGGATGAGGATGCTGCTTTTCCTGCTCTGCCCGTAAGTTCTGAACAGAGGGTAAGCTGCAGCCTCTCACAGACAGAGGAGGAGGGGGAAGCTGTACAGGTGCACAGCAACTCTTTGCCTAAATACACAGCAGATTTTTTTGTTATTTTTTTGGAGTAAGGTTTAGCAGTGAATGCATTTTTGAGAATGGAAGACTGAAATTTAGTTCCTGTAAAACTTGCTTAAAAGCTCAGTTTTTCTAACTGTTCCCCTTCTTTGTAATCTCACCAGCAACACTTGTTTTCTTTTTAGTGTATTTTCATAAACAATCATGTTTCTCCTCTCTATTGCAGTTTGAAAACAAAATGTTTTCCTCCTGTGCATCTCTGTCTAGCTCTAAATATTGTGGGAGAAAGCTTTTTCACTTGTTTGCCACACTATAATTTATCATTTGGGTAGCAAGATTCAGAAACTGGATAGTGATAGCCTGGATTTTCTTCCTATGAATTTATAGTTGTGATGTTTTGGATTAACATGTTGCTCCTGACAGTTTCTTCTGCTACAGAAACAGGAAAAAAATTATAAACCTAGACTTTTCTTAAAGCAGTTTTTTTGTTGAGTTGTAGAGTGTATTCTTAGTTTAAAATACATTTTTTTTTCTTTCAGCTGTAGTCTAAACCTAGTTAAAAGCTGGGTGTGCTAAAAAAAATTAATTTATACATAGGTATCTGAATAGAAAAACAGATTTAACAAGGAAAAAAAATCCTGGTATGTTTGGATTTTTTTGCTGTGTTGAAGTGGCGAGCTTAACCAGTGTTGGACTTGTATTTAAATGACGGAGAGAAAATGTGCTTAGGGCTGTTTCAGCACCAGTCATTTTTTCTTTTCTCTGATGTACTAGATCTGTAATCTTTGCTATGATTTTTCCTCCAAGAGTGCTAAGGAATAAGGACATATTATCCTGCAATTTCTTTTTTCCAGCATGAAATCAATACGGCTCCCTGGCTTTTCCTCCCCCTCGCTAGACTTGCCTGCAGCTCCTAATGAATAGGTTTTCATGTTCATTCAGTGACTTTGTTATTGTCAATGCCAAAGCTTTTTTCTCTGTCTCTTCCTTGTCTTGTTTAGTAAAGGAATATGACATTTCCTGGGGAAAGATGCATCTCACAGAGGACTCTGCCATGCTGCTAGAGCCCTGGTGGGAGAATCTTCTGCCTTACCATCTCTGCTTCAACCTTGGAAATCTTTCAAGCCTCTCTGAGCACTTTATCCATCTCATAGTCACCTGAGTCTTCTGAGGAGAGTTTTGTGTCACCTTAGCCATCACAAAAGAGTGAATCAACTTCTCTTACTCATACATCTCAATCCTGTACTCCTCCTTCAGAGAACTCAGCTTTCAAACTGGGGTGCAGCTAAAACCTGATGTCAGTGCCAAGACCAGGGGCATGTCAAGCACTGCAGGAGTGCTGGGGAAACCTTGGGGTGTGCTGCTCTCTGAAATAGTCAGGTTTGCATGTGTGGGGTCAGCCTAGTGCAGAATGGTGTCTGTGCCAGTTGGTTCCACCAGCTGGGACCAAAAATAACCTTTCTCCACGATGATCAGTGCTTGGGTGAACTGATCTGCTGCTGGTGGGGGGGGATGCTCTGGAGTGAGGAATGCACTAATCCTTAGTGGGGGTAGCAGCCTTGTCTGGGATCTGCTCCCTCTTTTGCAGCTTTGTTAGAGCTCTGGGTAAAGCTGGCTGAGTTCTGGGAGGGAACACCTTGACTACAGCAAAAATAAATTGCCTTAAGTATACCAGACAGAACAAAGGAAAATAAATGTTTGTTGCGTTGGAATGGACACACAGATGATGCTTCTAGTAAGCCCTGGTTGCAGCAAGCTGGCTCTGCCAGCCTCTTTGTGTGTCTGTCTCTACAGAGCGTGGAAAGGTTTTAAATTATTTCTAAATGTTTGCTTCTGACTTTGCTTTTCAGAGCCGGAGTGGCCCTGCTCCCATTGTCCATGGTCCAGGGGGATTTTGGGTAGCAAGGAGAAGTCCAAACTCTGTTCCATCAAACAAGCAGACCCCAAATACCTTAGAGGAGGAGGAAGCAGCAAGTGAAAATGGTGAGTTCTTAAAGGAGTAATAGGCAAAAAAAAAAATATTTAAGAGATTGCCAGTGTGCTTTTGATGGTCAAAAGTAGGTTTCTTACATCTCCTGAAGGAGAGACAAAGTGGGATGATACTGAAAGCAGGTTATTCATGGATGCACTGAAATGCAATTGCAGTAACTCCAGCTTTAAGCTTTTTTGGCTTTTTTCCCCCACAAATCAAAACTTCCCATTCTCTCTCCCTTGTAGGAAAATTCCATGAGGAATACATCTATGCACCTCCAGGTAAGTAGAAGTTTAGTCTTTACTGATAGAACATTTGGTTAATTGCATTAATAAATTAATGTATACATAATAATGGATATGTATACATAGACATAATAGTGGATACGTAAAAAATTAATAAATAAATAATAAAAACATAAGTTTCTGAAGGATTAGATTTAGTGCAGCTCTTTTTACTTCATTTTGCCTGTGCCCTCCAGATCCCAACTGTGAAACTGCAGCAGTATTTAGTTCAGCAGAACCTCCAGCAAACTTGGTAAGTTTTACTCAGAGTCTGCTCACATTTGAGATCCTTGAGGCAAATTCTTCATGGGAACTGTCCTTGGATGCATAGCAGGGCAGAGACTGAATAAAATAAAGGAATGCTGATCTAATTTATATATTCTCCTTTTCCTCTCTAAATGGGTGAGGGGTTTATCTGAGTCTGCAAGTACAGTCTGAGTTGCACTGGATACTTTAATGATTTTCCACCTGTCCCTCTGCAAAGAGAGAGCATGTATTGAGTGCTGTTTACTTTTCTTTCTCTGCTCCAGACAGCACTTGCCTTTATCAGGCCACCCTTCAGGTTAAATTCCAGTTAATCTTAGCCCTCCTCTGTGGGACTGGAGAGATCTCATCTGTGATAGAATTTACCTTGGAATATTTAATTTTTTTAAAATTTGAAACTAAATCTTTTTAGTCATCTGCTGCCCCACAGTGGGTGTGAAAGCAGTCCTGAGTGTGGCAGGATAAAAGAGCATTTAGTTGAGCTACAAAAGATACTCTGGGTGTACAGTCCATAATTAAAAAATAAATAGAGGTGTGGTGTGTGTGTGTGCCTTGTGGCTTCTCTGCCCCTTAACCAGACCATGCTTTGCTTTGGAATCCCTTCAGGAAGAAGGGCCAGTCCCGGTGTCCCCTCAGGACGAAGTGGCTTCCTACAGCTATCCCCAGAAGGTAGTGCCTGGTGCCCCGAGCTGTATCCCCCCCTCACTGTGTTACCCTGGGGAGAGGTAACAGCTCTGCTTGGTCTGTGTGTGTGGGGACCCCTCACAGCCTCTGGCAGCAGAGAATAAAATTCCCTGCACATACAAGCAAAAGAGAAGATGCCTTGCAGGTGTCTGCAACTCTGAACTGGTATTTTCCAGCCAATTTTTAGAGGATTTAGGTAGTTAGTGCCTTTACAGCTAGGATTTACAAAATGCATTGATGTGAAGTGAGAATCTTTGAGTATGTGGTAATTTCATAGTCTTTGTCAAAGCCAGTTGCAGAGGCAGACTGTTGAATGCTCTTGACTCTCTTCCAGGTGTTGGTGAACTCTGCAACAGTTTCCACCTCCACAGATGTTTATAATGCTCCAGCTACAGGTCTCTCTTCAAATTCTGCTGCCTCCACTCCAGCCAGTGTCATAACAGCAGCTCCCCCACAGGCAGCAGTTCAGCCTGTCATAGTATCTCCCTTTTCTGTGGGGAGGCCAGGTAGAGTGTACAGACTGCAGCTTGGATTCCCAAGTTTTCAGTTACATGTTCCCCTCCCTTCCTCCCCCCATCCAAAACAAGTGTTAAAAAGCTTAAAAAAAAGAGAAAAGTGTCACTTGCTTTGGTTTAAAATTACTTCCTTGTAACTTGGCTGCTGGCTTCTTGTTTTGAAGGGGCTGTTGTCCTTGAATTTTTATGGGGATTGGAGGTCTCTGCTTTGGGTTCCCTCCTTGCTGCCTTGAACCATTAATGCCGAGTGTTTGCTAGAAAATTCTTTTCAGGAGGCAGAAGTTCAGTGCAGCTCCCTTCACCTCCCCTTTCCTGCAGCTCGTTTTCCTCTTGAGCTGAGGTAGGGAGCCTCTGGAACACTGTCTCTTGCAGAAGAGTCACTGGCTGTGGTGTTGGAGGGTCCAGTCCCTTTTTGTGACCCTTGGTTTCTCCGGTGCTTTGGGGGCAGTCACAGGTAGCCCTGGGCGCCTCAGGTGGGCTGTACCTGCTTTGCTCTTGGGAAATGGCTGTTAAGAAACAATTCTGTTTTTCTTCTTGCAAAGAGCACTTCTCCTGTCTTCCATGACTTTTCATTTAGCATCTGAAAAACCTCCACCTTCTATTCTGCTCAGTTCTGTCTCACTTTTCTTAACTCTTTTCTTTTTTTTCTGGTCTGCATGAGAGTTTAGTCAGCACGGTTCTCACAGCTGCCTGCTCACTGGTGCCAGCCTGCTGCTGTCTTAGAGGTGTGGGCCACCTAAATGAATATTTAACAGTTGTCTGTCCAGAAGATTTTTGTCCTGATGTGTCTTGAACCCCCCCCTGTTTTTGTGGGCTTACTGTCCCATTCTGAGGACTTGGAGTGATTAGTCTGTTCTCTGTTGTTCTCTTGCATAGCTATCTGTCCTAGAAGTCTGGCCTGCCTTCTAATATGAAGAAATGGTTGAAAAAGACTTTTTTTTCTTTAAGTGGGATATACAGCTTGCAGATAGAAGTGCAGTTAAGGCTTGGGAGATTGAAACCTTCCCATCTAGTTTTAAAATGTCTTTTAGACACCTTTCAAAGTGATTGCAGAACAGAATTTTGTTAGAGCCTGTGTTGAGGGGCACTGAGGTGTCAAAGTACGTGCTGAATTGTGTAACTTAGCACCTTGCTGGTTTGACACACCATGGCAAAGTTGACTTTTTGGGTGACATTTGTTTCCTTCCAATTGTAGCAGTTTCTTCGGTGCCATTCCCAATTTATTCAGCTCCTCTTCCCCCAGTGAATGAGGTGGGAGAAGCTGGTGCCATTCTTCCAGCTTACTCTTGTGATCCCAGTGGCAGTGATCTGCCTCGAGGTAATGATGGTGTTTTGTGCTTTTCCTCCTGCTGCTCTCCAGCACCCTTCTGACTTGTGTTCTCCTTGGAAGCTTTAACAGAACACCGAGTGAGAATACACAGTGAGAAGAAATGGCTCTCTGCAACTTGCTGGGAGTGAGAAATAATATTATAGATACTTATGCTAAAACATTTTCATTCCCAGTTTTGAACAGAAAGTTTGTATCTGACTCAGATATGTGATTATTGCAGCCCAGACAGCATCCTAAATAAATGAAAGCCCAGGGAGAGGGTGCTGGGCCTGTATTACACTGGTTTGTGGCAGAGTAACCACTTCTCTGATAAATGATTAAAATAAGAACTGTGTATTTATGGACTTGTGCAGCTCAGTGGGGCATTTTGGTAGATTTCCTTTCCAAGATGTAATTCTGTGGTATTTCAAACCAAGGCTGGAGTGCAGGGTCACCTTGTTCCTGGGGTGGGTGGCTGTCACACGCTGCCAGCAGCTGGGGCAGGGTTTGAGCTCCACGTCAGCTGTTCAGCAGTGAGTGCAGAGCCCAGGCGGCTGCTCTCACAGGTGCTGCTGCTGCAGTTGCTCTGCCTGTCCCCTCAAATCCAAGATTTGTTAATCCTGGCTGCTCTGTTTCCCCTGCCCTGCTGTGGCACCATGGCTCTGACTGATCCCATGCACCCAGCAGAGTTCCTGCTTGCCAGCTCAATGCCCTTAACTGAGGCTCTCCCACTTGGGAGAATGGGGTGTGAAGTGTGCTGACAAGAATCTGGAGTGGATGTGGATTAATGACCTCTCCAGGCCCTGCCTGGAGCTCTTCAGCTGAGTCAGTCACATCACACTGGCCCTGTCCTGCTTGGCACAGACTGTGGGAATGTTAGAGGTTGCTAGTTAGTAAGGAATTGCACGTAGCATTTATGTTGCGGTGCTGCAGTGTAATCTATATGGCCTTTAAGTTAAGCAACCCAGCAGGTTTGGAGTAGGGCAGGGTGAAGTTTGTGGGGGTACTTGATCCAGAGTTCCAGCTTTGCTAAGGACACCAGGCCTGGTGTGGATGGGGAGCAGGACTTGTCAACAGACTGAAGCCCTGGACCTGGGAGGAAAACCTGCTGTGAGCTCCAGCATTACTTGTGTCTGCATTTGTCCCAGTTTTCAGTGTCTTGTTTTAGTGGCATTTAGGACTTGTGAAGTGTGTTTACTTTATTAACACAGTGACCTCAGGCGTCCTGGCCTTGCCCGGTGCCTTGTGTTTGAAGGAGCTGTTGATAAAAGCCTGCTTGATATTACTGAGTTCCAGAAACACTGTGATCAGTACTGGCCAGAGCTTCCCATCAGCACAGTAAAAGCTGTCAGGAGATGAGATTTTTATCAGGAGTCAACAGGGTCTTCATATTTTCATGTCAGGATGGGTAACTTTTTTTTGGCTTAGCTGTTGCTTCGTAAGGTCACGTTTTACTGAAGATGGACCTGATTTCCAGACATCTAAAAGAGGAATAGAAACAAAACCTCGTCTCCTACTGTACTGGCTCCTGTTCCAGCATTCCAAAGCTGTCAGTATTTCCAGTGTCAGTTTGTCACTTCAGTCTCCCAGCAGTTCCTTTGTGCTGTTATCGCTGCCATGGGAGCAGCTGTTTCATTCAGCTCAGCTTGCTTTGCATAGATTTGCATAAACAATTGAAGAACAAAATTGGATTTTTTTTTAAAAAAAACCCAACTTTTTCCAGATGTAGATGGAACTTCAGCTAGGTACTAAAAAGTTTGCATTTGTGTAAGCCTTTGGGGTGTTTTTGCTATTTTACTGACCGTGGTCAGTGTTACAGCCAGACCACCAGCACTTCCAGGACGAAGGAAGGAAGGAAGGATCTGTGTGCATTTCCTGAAACAGCTGCAGGGATTGGTGCCCTCAGAGATGTGCTGAACACTGAAAGAATTGAGAATTGGCAGCAGTGACAGAGGGACAAATCCTGGGGTTTGCTTTGCTGATGCTTTTGCCTCCCTGCAGCAAAAACACAAAGTGCCCTGGAGAGCAGGGCTGGGGGAGATGGGTGCACAGGGAAGGCCTGGTCTAGGGCAGGGTGGGTGTTTGTGGAGATGGAATATGGGAACTCTGGAGGTGTTGCTAAGTTAAATCCCTTTGTGGCTCCTTCTGAGTTGTCTCCCTGCTTGGGAGCTCAGTCTGGGCTGTGGAATAAGTCACCTGCTCTTCCTGAGCTTTTAAAGCAAATCTATTTGAATCAAAGAAATCATTTTTTCTCGTGGACACTTCCAGAGCTGTATCATGGGATTAAACACACACTTTTTTTTTTTTCTTTTTGCCCTTTCAGTGGGTCAACTTTAAAGGTTTAAAAGCTGCTTCACAGTTTTTGGACAGTTGGAAATGTGTTTCCAAGTTCAAAACCCCATTGCTTTTGGAGAGAGGTTTCAAAGTTCCTTCCCACACCTGGGACTGTTTCTCAGCATATCAGTTACAAATGGCTCAGTACAGGGAGGATGGAAGTAAAAGACTCTGCAGGAAAGCAGGGAACTGAGTCCCCTTGTGAGGAAGGAATATATTCCTTATTCCTGTCTCCACTGAGCCTGATAGAACAGTTGGGGACCCCAAAATTAGGTGAGACGGTCTCAGGCTTGCTCCGTGTTAAGTGCCAGTTGCTTAGAGAGTGGAGACTTTTAACAGCACTGACAGTTATCACTTGAGTAATCAAGATGAATAAACCAAAATTAAAGCTAATGTTGTCATTGAATTAAATAAGTTGGCCAGATAAATGCTCTGCTATTGCACAAACATCTAACTGGATTTAGTTAAAAAGATAAAATTGGTTTAACAACTTTTTATATTCAAGATATATTCCTTACCCTTGAGATTTTAAAGAAAAAGTAGTGCTGAAATACTCTTATTCATTAAGTAAGAATAACTTAAAATAAAATGTTCTTAATGTGTGTAAGTTGCTTCTCCTTCTTGGTTTACATTTCCCTGCTCTTTAATGCCATATCCTTTAATTTCAGATACAAAGGTCTTGCGGTATTATTTTAATATGGGATTGCAAGTAAGTGCTTTTAAAATGGGTATAGCAAATTGCCTGTGAAAACTGCTGGGTTTCTTGACCCCGATGTATTGTATTCAAAACTTCCAAGTGTCCTAAATGTGCATTCTGTGCACTGGACTGTTAATATGGATAGACTTCCTTGGTGGAGGTTAAAGCATGGCTCAGGAAGTGAAATTTTAACTCAAAATGTGAAGTACACCACATTAATTAATTGTTTCACTGTGGGTTGTGGTGGTGTTTTTTTGCCTTTTTGATGGTGGATAAATACTCTTTCTGTGAAGAAAAGGGGAAGAACCTGAGCCATTCCTAAGAGAATTTGTGTACTTGGATAAGACATCAAAGACCACTTAGAGATGTGGGGATGGAGTCTCCCAGGACTTGTGCAGCTGTGCTCAGGCTGGCTGGCACTGTTCCTCTGGGTTCTGGAAACTTGCTCTGCTGAGGAGTTCTCTGGAGCAGTACTCCTGGGCAGTGTCAGTGCTGCTGCGCAGGGAAAAGTAGAAGGAGCAATGTGAGCTCCTTCAACTGAAGAAACACGAAAAATCTCGGAATGTGACCAAGTCAGGAAGTGGGGCTCTTCTTTCTCTTGTGCTCTTGACACAAGAGCAGCGTGGCTCTTGCTGCAGGTATCGCAGCATCTTTCGTGGTAGGCTGCATTGGTTTGATGGTTTGTGCTTATTTATTTGTCTTAAAGGGCTAGGAAGGGAAAAAAAACACTTCCTTAACTTTAGATCTGCAGTTGATGATTTGGAGGCGGGATGAGAGTACGTGGCTGTGTGCATGACATGTTTTTCCTTTCCCCCGAGTACTGCCACCAGAGCTGCTGGCCCTCCATGACGTACATGCAGCCCGTGCTGCCCCCGTCTCCAGTGGAAGTTTACCCAGCCTATGCCGAGCCAGCTCCTGTCCTGGATCAGTCGGTGCCTCAGCTCTTCCCTGATGCTGGCCAGGCTGAGGCCCACCAGCTTCCCTTGGAGGCAGCAGCAAATGGTTCGTATTGGAGAAACGCTTCCTGGCCATGAACGCCTGCATGAGAAAGCCCTAAATGTGGCTACAGTGTGTGAATGTGCTTTTTGTTCTGTTTTTTTGAAGGTAACTTCCAAAATGCGGAGCCTGCACCGCTGTCCTATGGGCCAGTGTATTACCCGGTGGTGTCAGACCCCTTCAGCCAGCAGCCCCTGCCTGGCTTCGACTCTGTGGTTCCTGCCTATCACTACATCGGCACCTGGCACCCTGTCAGTCCTCCCCAGGGAAACTCCCCGCCTGTGGCCAAGGCTGGCAGCTCGGGAGCACCGCCCCAGGTCGGCTACATGGCCTCTCCTAACCCTGCACCTCCTGATGCCCCTCAGGGAATGTAAATCCAGGAGCTGGAGGCTCCTCCTTGGGTTCTCGGTTCTGGTTTGTCAGCTCTTGTTAATATTGTTTTGTAAATGTTCTCCTCTCTTAGAGGGCCGAGTCAGTTGATCAAACTGCGTTGAGATTTCATGTTTCTGTTTAGGTTTATGCTACTGATAGATGACAAGGTGTTGCTTTAGTTGATGAGGAAAGTACTGGAGTGCAGGGCATCTCTTGTACTTGGATGTGAGTTCAGGAAGTGTGTGAAGGAACATGTGCTGCCACTGAAGGCAAGTGGTGTCCTGTGTGTCTGAGGGCTGGCACTGAGCACTCAAACTCCTGGTTCTTGCTGGAGCACTGAACCAGCTTAGCTAAATTTGGGCACAGGGTCAGTAGAGGGGGGGATAATAATGTTTAAAGTAAGTTGACTTGCTCAGATTTCGCAAAACAAAGCTGCTTTGCCTCTAGTGGTCAGATATTTGTTGTGGCTGTATTTCTGCTGTCTGACTTCATAGCACATAGGTTTTGTGGCTCCAATAATGGTTTGACCTGTTGTATATTGGTGTATATTTGTAAGATTTGTTTTGTGAAAGCTGTTGCACATACGGTGGTGGCCGTGGTGAATTTGCACTGACAGCACAAAATAAAAGCATTGAACACATGAAAATGAGTGGTCATTTCTCACTGGCAGGTAATGTTCCTGGCTATGAGCTGGGCCGTCCTGGTGCCTCAGCCCTGTCCTGGGGCAGTGGGTTCTGTCAGCTCTGTGCCACAGGCCCTGGAAAACACTAAAGACACCTCACAAATATTCCTGACTTCAGCATCTGAATCTTCTCAAAGCCGTGGCTGCCAGATTGTGTAGGGAATCCGAGTCCTCCAAATCCAAACAGAGCCTGTCCTGGGTAAGGAGATGAAGCCGGTGGCTTCAGGCAGCAGTGGCACAATTGCCATTCCACAAAATTTAAATCAACTCTACTGCCCCATTCTACTGTTCAGTGATTTTTTTTTTTTAAGACAATTTTTCCTTTGTGTATAGCGAAGTGGTGATGAAAAGGGGATTCACTGCAGAACTGGGAGGGGGAAAATTGTATTTTGTTTGGTATCCCTTTTAAGTAACCTTGGAAGCAAAACCATACTAGGGACAAGTGACTTGTTACAATTTTAAACTCATGCAGCACTGTTGGTGTTGATAATGTAACTCTAGTGGGAGGGGGCTGCAAGCTCAGCTTTTAGTTTGTCTCCTCCAGTTTTTAATTGCTGTACATTTAATTTGGCAACTTACTTAATGGCTTTTCAAGATGGAGCAGCCATGTAAGAAGTCAAAGCAAGATGAAAACGACCCCTGAAATGCTCATTAGATTTTGAGCTGCTGTGCTGCTTTTAAAGCAAAACATTTACACAAAATTGTTTACAAAGTGATGGGTGGCCTTTGTGTTCCTGCCTCTGGAGGAGCACTTGACTTGCACAGATGTTTTTTTGGAGAAAATACCATGAGGTTGTTTTTTTTTTTCTCTGAGAAAGCATTCCCTAGGCTAACCTCTTAAAGGAACCAGTAAAGCCTGTGATTTATTTTATGAACTTTAAAGTGGCACTGCCCAAAGAAGTGCAGTGTCCATGCTGGAGTCGTGGAGTGTGTTCCCACCTCGGTCTCGGGTGCCATCTGGCACATCCCGGGCAGTTGCTGTCAGGCACGGAAGGGAAAATCCTCCCCTTTCAGGCTTTAGCCCTGAATTGTGCCTCCTTTCTTCCTCTGTCACTCAGCCTTGCTTTGTCCTACACATGGTGATCACAGCGAAGTGGTGGTGGTTTATTTGTGGTATTAGTCTGGCTCTGGAAGTCAGCTCTTTTTTTTTTTTAATTTTTTTATTATTTTCTTTTAATTGGAAAAGATGATAATTCTGGTAGAGTCCTGTTCTTGGCCTGGTTTTGCTTACCCATCTAGTACCTGGATTATTCACCATCAGCCATGGCCCTTTTGGCCTTATTGGCCACTTTGATTTACATGAAAATTACTTTAATTGCTATAATAACGTGTCATATGTGGCCAGTTAACTTCGTTAGGGATTTGTTTTATACAGGTACCTCGGTGACTGGTTTGATGTATTTTTTGCCAGGGCTATTAAGGCTCAAAATCAGCTTTTTGGACTGGCCAGCAGGGGCTGTGGGGAGCAGTTAGCAGCGTGTCCTGGAGCCGGCTGATGAATGCTCTCCATGGACAGGAAATGCCACCTCTTTATTAAGAGCAAAAGAACTCGGAATGGTGCAGAAGTCGAAGTGATTGCTGGAGTCTTTTATTTCAATTCCATTTCCCGGAGTTGTGTTGCAGTGCAGGAGCTCTGCAGCACGGGAGTGAAACAGCAGCCAAAAAAGCCACAGCTGCCAAAACAGCCACAGCTGCCCTGCTTTGTGCTCCAGCCCTGGCTGCAGCATCCCTGTACCACCACCATTCCTGCTTCTGTGGCTGATCAGCCTTTTCAGGGGCTGTGGGATAATTCCCATCAAATTTACACCGAGTTCCAGGGTGGGTTTGAGATTTTCTGTGGTGGGGTTTATGCGTGTTCCGAGGTGTGGGCTCAGGGTTTTTTATTTTTTGGTGGGGAGCCCAGTGTCAGCCTGGTGATTTTCCAGACCTGTTTGGTAAATGTTTTAGTTTGGTTATTTTAGTTTGATTATTTTAGCTTGATTATTGCTGTTACAGTTTGGTACCAGCCCGGTGCTCTGGGTTTTCCATGCTCAGCAGAATTGCTGTGAACGGGGGTATGGGGATAGAGCTTGCAGCCATAACTGTATTTTATGTTTAGTTAGAAGGATGAAAAAAATCTATGAGTATTGATTTCTGTTTGGGACTTTTTTTTTTCCCCCTGCAGATCGATTTTTTTTTAATTTTGTTTTTTTCTTGATTATGAATTTCTTCATGGGAAAGGTTGTTACACATGGGAAGGGGAGGTGGTGGAGTCCCCATCCCTGGAGGCTGGACGTGGCACTCCCCTGCTCATGCTCCTGTGCTGTTTTCCCCTTGGTCACAAACCCAAACCAATCCCTGCAGAAAGTTGTTTTCCTGGCTCAGTTGGCTTTTTTTATTTCACTCTCAGGTTCCGTTTCTCCCGGCCCTGCTGCTGGGATACCTTTTTCTTTTATAAAATTACACCAGCACAGGCTGCATTATATAGGGAAGATATTCAACATCTAAATCCAGACCCAGAATTCCAATGATTTTTTCATAAGGGAGGGAGATAAAACCGTTGAAGCAGGACTTTATAGCTTGGAAATAAGATCAGAGATTAAATTTTGCAGGGCAGGCCTGTATGTGGAAGCTCCGAGTCGCTGCTGCTTCCCAGATTTTAGCTGAGCTGCAGCAGCAGGAAAGGCTCAGGGCACTGAGTGCAGCCCAGCCTCCCTGCAGCTGGGGGGATCTGCAGCCCCCAGCAGGTGCCTGAGGCCTGGCAGGGCGTTTTGATCTCCCAGGCTCAGTTCATGGCACTGCTTTTATTCCAGGTGCTAAATCTTGCCCTCCCTGGGGCAGGGGAGCGTTTTGGCACAAGCTCTGGGTGACCAGGGTAAGGGTCAGGCTGTGCTCGTGGCTGTGCTGAGTGCTGGACTTCGCTGGGTTAGGGAAAATGGACTTTTAAAGAAAGTGGAATATCCTCTACTGATGAAATTAATGGCCCATCCAACTCCCTCTATCCTTTCCTTAGGTATTTTTCCTGTTCCCTGCCCTCCCTAATTTCATTTTCCAGTCAGTTGTAGACATGGGCTTTCTGACTATTTAAATCAGTACTTTGTTAATGTTTGTCATAGCTGAAACCAAAAAACGTTTATTTTCATGCTTGTGGCGGTTATGTGAGTGTGTGATTTGTGTAATTCCTCAGGAAGTGCAAGAAGAAATAAAATTTCCTGCAAAGCTTCTCCACAGGACGGGTCAGGTTGGGAGGGGTCTGGTGCCACCTCCCTGCTCAGGCAGGGTCACCCCAGAGCACAGGATCGTGTCCAGGTGGTTCTGGAACATCTCCAGGGAGGGCACTCCCCACCCTCTCTGGGCAATCCCAGAGGGCTGAGTCTCTCCCTGGCCTTGCAGGGACACGGAAATCCCTGTCAGGGGAAGTTCAGCCCCAGTTTCTGGAATAAGAAGCACAACTGGACACTCACAGAGCCTTAACTCTGAGCATTCGGCTTTCTGATGTGATGGGAAAGTGCACATCCAGCTGCAAATTTTAAGACTAAGTCAGCTCTAATGCTCCTTGTCTATTAAAAAACAAAAAAAAGCCTTTTGTCTTTATGTGAGTATTTGAGTATTTAAATTTCTGCAACTGTGAGTCCCTGGATCTTGCCCAGCTTTTGCCCTGGCCAGTGTTCATTTCTGTGTCCACGTCGCCTCCCTTGTGCAGGAATCCTCTGCATTCCAAGGAAAGGGAGGTTGCCACGGTTTAACTTGGGGAAGTTCTTGTTTTACTCTTGACCAAAAGCCTCTGGTCATGGATGGGAATTTTTTGAAATGTATCTCCAGGAGTTCAATGTCTTTTTTTATTAAAATACCCATAAATGTTCTATAGAATCAGCACCCTTGAGTGCTCCTCTGACCACCGACAGCCCTTGAGAAGTCTGTGCTGGACTTGTTTTTTAAAAACTCTGAAATGTCAGACCTGTTGCTGTTCATAAATGTTTATTATCAATAGGCAGCTGGAAATGTTACATCTGAAAAGGTAGAAACACCTTGATTCCTCAATAGGCTTACATTTTTGGGAAAAAAAATTAAATGCTTTTTATTTTAACTTTTTTTTTTTCAGTTTACAGTTAAGCTAAAAATACACATAAAATAAATAATTTTATTTGTTATGTACATTGTTTCGTTTTGTACAGGTTATATGAGGGTCTGACATGGAGTCTGCACTACGGACGGAAGAGATGCAAGTAGAAAAGTACATAAAACTAAGCATCTGTTTTTGCTTTTTGCTCTTGCCCTTTTCTCCCCCTTTTCTCCAGGGGTGGCTGCGACCACTCAACTGGCAGATTCTGAGGTCCCCATTCTGGCTTTGCATACACAAAATTCTCACAACATCTCAAAGCTCTTTTGCCTGGAAAAGGCCTTTGAGTTTTTGACAAAACTAAAATAAAGAAGAAGGGGGTGGAGGGGGGAAAGCCTCACCTTTTTTATTCCGTGAAATAAAACGGCATTTTAAAATGTGCTCGGGTGTGAAGGCTGTTTCTGTGGTTGCATTTTTTCCTTTTTAATTAATGAAGATTTAATTTGACAATAAAACTTGATTGCTAAAAAAGCTGTTTCCAGAGTCAGCCCAGGTCTCCAGGGCTCCCATACAGAAAATAGAATTACTTAAGCATAATCTGCTACTGTCTCCTGCTTCTCAAAACCCTTAGCCCTGTAGCCCCCAGCCCTGCCTTATAAACACAGTTTTTAAATAACTGTACAATACCCAGAAAAATAGCGAGACCCAAAAGTGCCCCCTTGCTGAAAAAACAACTATTTATAGTCAAAAGGCATCTCCCTGTTGGCGAAAGGAATCACAGTGTTCTGTCAGCTCCTGCCCGGGGCACTCAGCCCTGAGCACAGCGGCCTCACAAGGTGGAAAATGCTTTAAATGAGAGGGGGAAAGAAAAGAAACTCCCCAAAATTGGCCATGCTGAGGGGGATGGAGGGGACAGGGGGGACAGGCTGCACTGGTGGCCATAAGGGTGGCATTGATGGACAAGGGTCTGGAGGAGCCCCCTTGGCACAGGGCTGCACCTCCAGAGGCCTCTCCCCACCCCGAGCAGGGTTCTGTTCTAAATCCAAAACCGAGGGGGTTGGAGCTCTATTGCTGTCGTGGTCGGGGGATTCCTTTTGCTTTGCACACCGTAAAAAACACCGCAGTGGGTCAAAGGGTTTCCCTGAAGCACCAAATGCTCTCAAAGGCTCAGAAGATAAGGATCAAACTCTTTTGCTTTTTAAGTGTAGTTCTTTAGATGAAACGTGTTTTCTTTTTAAAACAGTGGTTCCTGGTCAGGAATTGCCTCCAGAGCAGCAGTGGGTCTGGGTGGAGGTACTTATATGAATAATATAGAAATTTCTCTGTTGTAAGAAGGGCCTGGAATGGGGAAAGAAGTGTGAAAAAGGAATTCAATCCAATTATAAATGTTTAGGAAATACGCTGATGTGGCTAGCCCAGAGTATTCTCTATCTCCTCCAAAAAATTCCAGTAAGGGAGTGACTTTATAGCTGCTTAAGTCACACCTTCACTGAAAACTGCAGGTTCTGCTGGGGGACAGTTTATTTCAGATGCTTCTCCAGTGAGTGGATTTATTATCCACCACAGTCTTGCTGATTCCAATTAATTTCACCATGATATTAATTAGAGTGCCTGGTGCTCCCAGCCTACCTGGGAAGGTGTGAGCAGCCCTGACCCCTCCCTGGGCTGGGGCTGCTGTGCCAGAGGGCCTGCAAGTCCCTGGTGTGAGGGAGAGATCCTTGCAGTGCATCCACCCCAAAACCAGCCCCAGGGAGCGCTCAATTAAATAAAAACGTTCATTAACTCTGGGCAGCCCTGGTGGTTCGGATGTTTTTGCTGACTTTTTGCCATTCCACGTGTGGAACTGCAGCAGATGTGGGAGGGGGCTCCTGTTCCTTTGGGGGAAGCAGAACCTCGGAGGCTGCACGGAGCCTCCTCTGCCTGTGGGACACTGCAGGATGAGTTCAGTGGTTCCAGGGGAACTCAGCCAAGAGTCAAACCAGCGCTGAACCTCCTCCTGCTTAACTGGAATCCGCTTTTCTTTGGGATTTTGGCCTTTTGGAAAGGAAAGGAGCAACACCAAAGCTGGGAAGGGAAGCAGGACAAACACGGGACGGCGTGAGAGCAGCGGGTGCTCGTGGGGTTTCCAGCTGCTGGAAAACCCCGAGGTCACTCAGATCCTCCTTCCACTGTCCCCAACTGCCCAGACACCCCTGCCTGCACTGCCAGCACCACCCAGGGCCCCTGGGCAGGGACCTGCAGGTGCTCCTGGCCCTGGCAGCGAGCTCCGAGTGCTCCCAGTGCCCTCACCCTGCCAGCCCCATCTCAGAGCTCCTCTGGCTCAAACCAAAGAGCTCGATCTGGAGTGAACGCTGAAGAAAACGCTTTGTACAGAGGGATCTGCGTGAGGAGCCCCCTCCAGGGGTGCAGGGAACAGGTTCCTGCTGTCCTGGCTCCTGCAGCAGCCCGTGCTGGCCATGCTCTGCTGCCCGGGGTGGGTGTTTGGGAGCTGCCTTCCCCTCTCCTGGGCCACCCTGCTCCAGCCAGAGCCTCCCTGTGCCCTCCTGTGACACCCAGGGGAGTTGTGATGGGGTGAAAAGTGATTATCACAGAGGTGATGATGTGAAATTTTCCTACAGCCCTACCCCGCTGTGCACCAGTGCTGGGCTGCCTGTGGAGCCCCCCCCCATGCTTAGAATCCCTTTGTGCCAACCAATTTGAACCTCTTTAAAAGGTAAGGGTTTATAGTCATACAATAATATATTTATTTAAATATTCTTAGTATTTACAGTGGCTGTTTCTGCTAAAAATCCTCTTACATGGACTGCCAGGGAAGGGATGGAATACAAATACAGGAAGGGTGAGGCATAAATCACAAAAGCAAAGGTGGCAGAATTTAGGCTTCCAGGGTGTGCTGCTCCTGCTCTCTGTCTGCTGCACAAGTCCCCTAAATTCCCTTCATGGGGAAACCATGCGAGTTTCCTACATGGAAAATTATCGTAACAGACACAGACAGTTAAATCCTAACCTGAATCAGTTGTAAGAAAATAAAAGTACACACGGCTGCTACCGAGAGGAACTACTGACTGTATATAGCGCCTTGAAATCCAAAAGTGCTTCTCAATAATGAACTAACCCCCCCTGCGAGGTAGGTAAGTAGTATTGTCCCTATTTTACAGATGGGGAAACTGAGGCGTTGGAGAGGCTGAGTGACTTGCCCAAGGTCACCGGGGAGGCAGGGGCGGAGCGGGGAGTGGGGCTGAGCTCTCTCCTGGCTCTGGCACTGCCCACGCGTGCTCTGAGGGGGCACAGCTACAAACACGGGACTATTTACAGATTGACCAGCGAGCCATGTACAAATGCAGTTATCCAAGTAACCGGCACAGGTATTTCAGCGGATTTCTTGTTTCTCAAGCAATTTAGGTAATCTCTGACCTGAGTACAAACACCTCCCAGCTCTATTAAACTCTTAACCCTGGATGTTATTTGTTAATTTTTTCATTGGTGATGATGCCCCATCCCTGGAAGTGCCCAAGGATGGGGCTTGGAGCAACCTGGCCCAGTGGAAATTGGCCTTGCCCGTGGCAGGGGGGTTGGAACAAGAACTTTAAGGTCCCTGCCAACCCAAACCATTCCACAATTCCACGACCATTTGCAGGTGTGCTGCTTTCAAAAGCCAGGTGAAAACTGCACCGGGATGGGAGGTGAGGAAAAAATGCAACTTCAAGAGCAAGAAAGCCAAGAAAGAGCAAGTGGTTGAGATCTCTGTTATTCCTGATTCCAAACTCCTGGCACATGCACTGGGATCCTTCCTGAAGCCCACAGAACAAAGGCCAGGGGTGAACCAGCTGAGCCAAGGAAAAGTTCAGCTCCTCACAGGAGAAACTGAGTGTCCCATCAGCTCCTACCCTCTCGTTGCAGGGACAGCACAGGGGTCATTCACCCATCTCGTTGAAGGAAAAACCAACTTTCACTAAAACATGTTTTCTTTTTGAGCAACTGAAAGCAGAAAAATACTGCTGAAGTCCCAAATACTGCAAGTGAATTAAGCAAAACCTGGGTTGTTTTTCTTTTTTTATCAAATGTATTTTTCAGGAGCTACTTCAATTTTGCTCCCCTGAAGCTCCTGTTTTAGCATAATAATAATTCACCAGCTGCTCCAAAGTCTATTGCTATCAACAGGGATGCATAGATGCAATCAAAGAGAATTTTGCCTTTTGGGGGACCAATTTGAGTTTTGCCAACTCCCGGACACGTGTATTAATCACAGCCAAATCAAATATTTGTGCTGAATTCCAAAGTCAGCTCAGGCTTGCTGGGAGCAGGGAGGGATCTCGGTGGTGAAACGAAGCCCAGGAGAGCCCCGGCTGAGGAGCATCTCCCGCTCAGCCCAGCACTTTGGAGCTTCGGCAGCTCCCAGCGCTGCCCTTTGGGGACACAGCAGGGGAACGTGATTCATACGGTCACAGAGGAGGGGTTTTTACATTTTTGGGGCAGCACTGCGGAGTTCATTGCGTTGTTTGTACCTAGGAACGCGTTTGAGTGACACCGGGTGCTCGTTCTCACGGAACACTGCAGAGCCTTCCGGCTGCCCAGGGATACAAACCCTGCTCCTGGCCCCGGAACACTGCAGAGCCTTCCCGCTGCCCAGGGATACAAACCCTGCTCCTGGCCCCGGAACACTGCAGAGCCTTTCCAGTGCCCAGGGATACAAACCCTGCTCCTGGCCCCGGAACACTGCAGAGCCTTCCCGCTGCCCAGGGATACAAACCCTGCTCCTGGCCCCGGAACACTGCAGAGCCTTTCCAGTGCCCAGGGATACAAACCCTGCTCCTGGCCCCGGAACACTGCAGAGCCTTCCCGCTGCCCAGGGATACAAACCCTGCTCCTGGCCCCGGCTCAAGCCCAGCTGATGCAATCTGCATCACCACACTCAAATTGTTTTCATTCCTCCCCCCTATCCAGGAAATACCACAAAGATCTGCTGGCCCCACGTCAGGCAGAGTTCAGACTGCGGGGTGGGTTAGGTGAGGCATCCAAAGACTCAAATTTACCCCCTGTAGCAGCTCCTGCTCATGTTTATTTGCAGAAATGTGCTCGGGTTGGTTTTTTGGCCTGTGGGGGTTTATCGTGAGCTGCTGTGAGCGTTGCCTTGGTGGGTTCTGGCCGCAGCTCTCCCATCCCAGGGGATTTGCTCCTTCAGCCAGGGGTGCTGGATCCCCTGCCGGAATGAGCAGCAGCTCCCCACTCTCGGCTTTGCAAATCTCCTCGTGTACCACCAATGTCAGTCTGCTCAGCCTTCCATGAACGAAGAGGAAATGCAGTTTTCAAAGGCAGCTCTAACCCTGCAATTAGCATGAAAGCCTGAAATCTGTTGACACAAAAATGCCTTTCACTCTGCCTTAACTAACACATCCAGAGGCTTAAATATTTGGGTTTTTACACAGCCTGCTGGTAACAAGCCTGGTGTCATTACAAGCGAGGAATCCAGGAACGTCTGTGAGTCTCTGCTCCTCGCTGCTGATTCACCTCAACACCAGGGCTGCCCTGGAGCCACAGTCCCCACCTCGAGGGTGCACTGAGCACTCCTCTGAGCCCAGGGGTTGGCACCTCAGCTCAGCTCCAGGGGTTGGCACTTCAGCTCTGCCCCAGGAGCTGCTGCAGCACCCACATTTCTCTCTGTGCTCCACTGGGTGAAGCTGCACAGGTGTCCCATGGAAAATCCCCACCAGGGGAGTTTTCCCTCACAAGAGGAGCCGGGTTCAACCCTCAGTCTCCAGCTCCAGGTGTCCCAGCATCTCTCACCCTCTGCTCCTGACCCTCCCTGTTGCCAGCTGAGCTGTCCGTGCCCCTCGCTGTGGAAATCTGACCCACTCCCGTGGCAGGGGTAGATTTTCCAGCATTCTGCTTTTCCAGAGGCAATTCACAACCCAGTTCCCAGGTGAGGAGATGCTGGCAGCCACCCTGGGAAATGCGGGAGCTCCCCAAACCCCTCCTGGGAGCAGAGCCCTGCAGAGGGCAGGAATGAAGCCATTCCCCAGCTCCTGGGCAGGACTTGCCTCCTCCAGGGAAGCAGCTAAGAACAGCTCTGAGGTGGTGCTGAGTGCCAATCACCTGCGTTTCTTAGCAACACTGCAGAAGAAAGTTCAAGCATCCCATTGTTAAAAAAAAATAAATTAAAATAAAAATAAACCCCCCTAAAAATCCCTGTTAAGAATTCAACCACCTTGCCCTTGATGGGGTTGTCTTTTTGCCCCTCTCTGATGCTCCTGGGGACAACAGTGCTGAGCCCTGTCCAGACACTCCCAGCAGGGGAAATAAAGATCCCACCTCCTGCCAAAATTCTTTTTGTTGCACCTTAGAGAAGGACCTGCAGGGCTGTCCCATGCTGCTGAGCTGCTCTTGCCCAGGCTGCTTCCAGACCTGCAGCTCAGGGACCCAGGGAAATGCCCTCCCTCAGCACTTCCCTTGCACAGCGAGGGTGGATTTCCCATCAAAAAACCAGCAAAAAGTGAATGCAGCACTGGAAGGAAAATTAGGAACTGCAAAACAAAGGCAAGGCTTAGAGCTGGGGTTTGGTTCAGCCTATTAGAAACTACTCTGAGGTCTGTATTTCAAGCGGCCAGGGTTGTTTTGGGTTGTTTTTTCTTTTCGGTTCATCTACACAGAAGTTGGAGGCGAGGCCAGGTGCTGGCTCCCACTGTCAGCCTAATTGGAAGGTCCTTCTGCTCCCCAAAAGGGAAATCAGGTAAATAAGCACATAGGTTAGCAACAGAAACATGTTCCAGGTGGATGATCAAAGGGGTCTCATATTCAGTAACAATTTACAATATTAATAGAGCGGCCTGAAAAAACAAGCACAACCCAAAAGAATCAGAAGTCATATTGCTTAAAGGAAACAAAAAAACCCAGTTACAGGTTGAAACCCTTCTAAAAAATATTTTCAGTGTGATTCTCAGCCTCCTGCTCACCAGCTGGTTGTGCTGAGGAGGAGAACTGAGCAGGATGCAGAGCCAATGGTGTTGGACAGCAGCGCTGAAACCCAGCTGGGGTGGGATGACGATGGGAGCGCTGGAGAAATCCTTCCCTCAGCCACCTGCACGCCTGAAGTCTGTGGGGTTTGGAGACTAAGACTGCATCCAGAGGGATTCCTGTGGTTCATGGTGACCTTATAAATGGCGAAACCTTCAGTTTAGTATTAGTGAGTGTAAAAAAGTTAAATTAAGAAGGGTGCAGATGGCTATAAAATAGGCTGTAACGTAAATAGGTTTACACTTTTTTTTTGTCACCTGTGGACAGAAAGGAAACAGTGATGCAGAACCAGATGAAAGCAAACAATTACCAATACTTGGCTAAGTTTTCCAGTGAGAGTCAAGAGAGCTTTGCTCAGAGCCGGGTGGTAACGTGATCCTCCTGCCCGTCTTTCCACTGGTTCATGAACAAGTCACAGGCCTCTCCCCATGAATCGAACACGTCCTCTGACGAGTCTATAAGTTTGGAGTTAGAGGAACAAATGCTGGAAGCACAGTGAAGGGAGCTGGTACAAACCACAGGGCACTCCTTGCTCTGTCCCGTGAGTCTCGTGTTCCCACTGTAGGCCACCTCATTGAGGTTAATTTCACTTTTGGAACAATTCTCTTCTCTCTCTCTGTCCATGGGAGAATATTTAATGTCTTTCCACATGTAGTGGGGCTGGATAATCCCGTCTGAGATGGTGTACATGGGTTCGGAGCTGGGCTCGGGCACGTGGCCGTTCATCTTGGAGAAGAGCAGGCCCAGTCTCTTGAAGGACTCCTTCTTGGAGCTGGAGAGTCTCTGCACTCTGTTCCCATTCCGCACGAAGGAGCGCTTGCTGATCCCGTTGCTTTTTGGCTTCTCTTCCACCATGTTCATCCCAGACATGGTTTTAATCAGAGCAGACACGTTGAAGTCCTTTTTCTTGTTGGCTACATTGAAAGACACGCTCTTGGCTCTGGGTTTTTCCACAGCGCCGTCCTCATTCGTTTCGTCCTTTTGGGACACCTCGGTGCTGCTGGTGGAGTAACTTCTCCTCTGGGGCTTCCTGTTCCCTAAGAGGTCCAGAACTTCGTAGCGAAAACTCGAGATGTCCTGTTTTAATTCCTGGGGCAAGAGGAGACAGGAGTTACCGCCAGCAGCCTCATCTGATGTGAAGGAATGGCCCCATTCCCTTGGGAGAGCTACTCAGTTGTGCCAGTGATACCAGATCCCACCAGAACATCCCATCCGTGCCCAGGGACACCCAAAAACGATGTGTCGGTGGTGTTGAGAACTGGGCACCTCACAAGGCTTTGGTCTCCAAAGGCTGGGGATGGGCTCTGTTGATCAACCCCCTCTGCCCACCCCCAGCCCCCCCAAAAAAATTCAGATAGAAGAGTTACAGAAGAGGGAGAACTCTGGAATACGGCAGGAGTCCAGTTTGGCTGATAGGCCCAACTTTAACTTTGTTGGGGAGTGTTCTTAATATCCATCAACCCCAACCCGTTCCTTGGCTCTGTCTGCATTAGGATTGGGAATGTGATGTTGACTCAAATCCCATATTTCATTCCTACCCTTTCCCAACGCTTTTGTCTGCATAGCACATTGCACATTAAAATCTGGGAGGGGATCATATAGGAAGACACTCAATAAGAACTCACTCTGCCCAAAAAACCCCACAGGCCCATCAGATATATTCCCAGTCCATAATCCTATTTCCACACATCACAAATCACCTTAACAAGTCACTGCAAACCCCGCAAGTGGCTGTCTGAATTGCTAAAATGAATTATTATTGAGGAATAATAAATTACCTTGAAGTTTTCCTCGGTTAAACCTTCGTTGGTTTTGGAAGTTCTTATCATTGCCGCGACGTATCTTTTCACGAGATTTCTTATCACTTCCTGGAATAGGAAACAATCCAAGTGATGCAATTGCTAGCTCAGCCCAAACTCTGCTCTTGCTGCGCTTCCCCAGCTCCTGCCAACAGCAGCTGTCCTGACTCTGCTGCTAAAAATCGCTCACCGCTGGAAACAAAATGCTTCCTTTTACACAGAGCAAACCTTGGGAAGGAGTGATCCAGGTCCCACCTTGCCAACTGCATTTTGTACTGGGGTTCGTGTATGTCAGAGTCATTGGGAAAAAGATCTTGGAGTGGTCTCTCCAAGTAGTTCTTTAATCCAGCTGCTGAAAGTTTTTACCATTACCAATCTCATGTCTGCACTCTGCCTATCCTGATGGGCTAAATTTGGCATTTGAAGGTGATTTATCAAGTGTTTGAACAGCAAGGAGGCTACGTTAGCAATAAATGATGTGAGGAACGGCCAGGACCCGGTGGGACAATGGACATTCGCCTCAAACCACGTCTGCAGCTGTTCCCTAAGGGCAGAAACTCCTCTCAGGGTGGCTGCACCGCCCATGGGCAGCACTGGAAGGACCAAATCACCCCCTTGGTGCCTTCTCCAAGCGCTCTCACCCCTGTGTTACCCGCTCGCTACACTCCATGGTTTTGGTTGGATGGGCTCCACTTTGCTCTGCTCATGTCCCTCCCTGGTGGCTTTACAGACACAAACTGGTGCTTTGAGCTTGTGCATTTATCCGTGCCGGCCAAAACACACCGAGGGGTTTGTGCAAGTTCTGTGCAGGGACGAGACCACTCCAAACCTGCCCTGCATTTCCCCCCCTCCATGAACGAGTCTGAGCAGCACGGAGCTGGAGGTGGCATCTGCACCAAGGCTTTGCTGGGAGGTTCTGAGAGATCCCAACATCGCAGCCCTAAGCTGTGCTGGGGAGTCAGAAAGCGCCATATGGCAGCTGTCAAAGGTGACTGATTATGTTAACCACCAACTTCAGAGAAAAGTGCTCCTCAGAAAGCAGGAGATGTCTAAAGTAAGACAAATTACTGATGGCTTTTGGCAGTGGAGCCTAACGCACCACCTAACATTCTGCAGAATCTTTTTCCTTCAATACATCCCACTGAATTCGAGGGCTGAAGCTGGTGGTTTTAATCAAGTTCCATCCTTTTGTAGGTTGGGTTTAATGAGTACTTGATGACAGGCAGGCTGAGGATAAACAAAACCAGCAAGATGCAACAAAGGAATTATTCCTCCTTCCTGAGCCGTCCCAAAGAAAAGAATATCCCAACCACAGTCTGAGGTAGGGATGTTTTACAAAAAAAGAGCAAAGAGGAGCAATTCAAAACTGTAAAAATACTGCAGAAATAATTTTAATCAGGATGGAAGTGGGAATGTCACCTTGACTTCAGCAGCCACCCTGACACCTGCAAGTTTTCCACTATTCCAGAGGGACTGAAAGGCAAGGATAGATTCACTGAACCATCCACCTCCAATGAGGGAATGCTTTAATCCACGATAAGCAAAATCCTCTTAGAGTACCTACACTTAATCAAAATATATTCTGGAAGCAAGCAAGAATTGAAGCATTAAAAAACGAGGAGGAGAAAGAAACAGCAAGGAAAAACTTGATGTGCCCAAGAATTTACCTGGTAATGTTGATTCTGAATCAGGTTGTCAGCGTGTCGTTCCTGGAAAGAGAAAAGCACAGGGCTGTCACCTGTCTGCTCCTGTCTCTAGAGCTCCTGATGGCTCTGAGCAAGTTATGATCCAGCAGCCCTCGGGATGCTGAATGAGCCCAACGCCCTCCAGAAGCGAAGCACAAACCCGTGAGCTCCTCACCGTGAATGTTTTGAGGTTTTCGTGCCTCTTCTGCTCATCGTCAGAGTCGTCACCCGGGCACAGCTGGTTGTGGATCCACTTGCAAAGGTACCAGACCGACTTGGGACTGGGGACGATGTTAAAGGGAGGGGGCAGAGTGGCACCTTCGTCGAAGTAACTCATCCAGAGCTTCGTCCGCGCGAACTTCCACTCGATATCCGCGTGATCCTGGGGGAGAAGGAGAGAGACCATGATCAGTGCGGGCAGGCGTTCCTGGAGCCCACGGCCGAGGAGGTGGGGTGTGAGCAGTGAGGGGTTCTCCAGCTGCAGGCAGATGTTCCTGGAGCCCACGGCTGAGGAGGTGGAGTGTGAGCAAGGAGGGATTCTCCAGCTGCAGGCGGAGCAGTGTCACTCCCTCCATCTCCCTCGCTGGGGGTGGGCTTAAAAAAACTCATGTGAAATGCAGCTGGAGCGAAAAAATACCAACCATGGAGAAATGAGAAGAGAGCAATACCCAGCAAGGAGAATTCCATGTGCTGGAGGCCAGCCTTGTCCTTAAGAAGTTGTGCTTATTAGTTCCCCCAATGCAAGAAGCAAGAAAACACATTTCTTATTTCGCTTTTCCTAGCACTTTTATTGTCACAAACCACTGTTTCTCATGTCTAAATCCAATGAATTCTCATATTCTTCCCTGGGAAAAAGGTCTTCCATAGTGGTTTTTGATTTGTTTTTTATGGCCCCCATTAATTCTGCTCTTATAGGGAAATGACACATTTTATGTGTGCCGTATTTTACATCTTGCCTCTGCATTATCCTTACAGAAGCCAGGAGACATTTTACCGTTAGGTTGGTGGGGGTTTTTTGCATTTATATTACCACCATGATGGCTCACTGTGCCCTGGTGTTTTTCATCCCAACCAAGTGGAGGTGGGAAGTTAAAACCATCATTTTGCAGCTGCACAGACAGACACAGGGTTCCCAGGAAAGAAATACTGAGTTATGGAAGAGCCTGACCTTAAAGACTCCAAAATAGCTGGATTTGGGGAGTGCTCTCAGCAACTTAATCCAGGGAGCCAACCCAGTAACACAGGGCATATTCCCTCCAACCTCAGGGCAGAGGCAGCTCCCTGCAGCCAGAGATGCTGCAGAGATCCCAAACAGATCTCGTGCTGGTTTTAAAGTTGAAAACAATGCCGCTGTTTTGTACATTCTGCAGGAATTCCAACATGAGGCAGAAAAGGGAAATAATGAGTGCTGAACCCAGCTTACAGCGGTGCACTGGACGTAAATGGAGGATTTGTGTGTGGTCACTGCTGCAGAGGACAGGGCTAAGCTGATGGCTGTGACATTTCAGCCGTTCAGTGCTTGCCTGAGCGGTGTCTGACACGAGATTAAACCAAAGAACCAAAGCCACGACGATCCAGAGATCGGCGCAAGGTGGGAGGAAAGGACAATGCGGGACTTTCCTTTCCCAAGGAGATTTCAGCGAGGTTGGAACAAGCAGCTCACTGAGCTGGGCTGCAGCTCTCGCAGGCAGCACTGAAGTGGAGGACAGGGAGTTTAATAAAATATGGCTGAACATCATGCCCAAAAAATTACTTACTACCCCAGCTCCCTGGCCGTGCTCCAGCGCCCTGACACGGGTGAAATATGCTCACATCTCGGCAGTGAGGTGCAGCTGAACTCCATTTTGGTAATGTATTCAAATTATGTGCAGCCCTCGATTTAGAACGACTGTCTCGGTGGCCCAGGAGCACATTAATCTCTGCAGATGGTCTGAGCCAGCCCAGAGCGTGATTGGCCCCTGCCAGTTTACCAAAGGGGCTCTTTGCAAGCTGTAGACTCAGAGGTGCAGTCTCATGTGCCCCTTTTTTCCTCATCCACCACCAGACCCCATAAACGGGCAAACTGCAGCACTGCTGGGAAGTATCACGAGTTGGCGCTGCTGGAAATGCAGTTCTGGGTAGTAAAAACTGCAGATTGTAGCAGAAGGAATAAGTGCCACCATAAAAAGAAAAAAAAATTAACAACTCCTGCTCGTTTTTAGTTCATTTGTCTCTACCTGCAGCCAGCTCAGCAGAACTGGAGGGAGTGATGTTCCTCCTTCCCAGGAGCCCACAGGACAACTCCTGCCCAAAAACTGCTCCCAGTTACCGGCAGAGCTGCCCCAGCCCCTCCCAGAGGCAGGGCTGGCTGCTCCCTGCCCACCCCTGGAATCTCCCTCTGCCCATCCTTCCCCTGAGCCTCTCCGGGGCTGGGCAGCTGGAGCAGGAACAGGAGGAACGATGGGCACTGTGGGCCAGGGGAGCCCAGAGGGACCAGGGAGGGGGGAGAGCAAATCTCCCCCCAGAGAAGGGGCCTGAGCTGCACTTTCCGGGCTGCACTTGGACACAGAACCATTTATCCTGGAAAAAATCATCAACTCCAACCCTTCCCCAACTGCCACATCCACGCAGCTTTTAAATCCCTCCAGGTATGGGGACCCCACTCCTGCCCTGGCAGCTGTGCCAGAGCTGGATGGTTCTTTAGGAGAGGGAATTTCTCCTGATATCCCAGCTAAACCTGCCCTGCTCAGTACCAGGAAAAGCCCTGGGGCAGCTGCATGATGCTGATTTCAGCATCTACAGCGTTCTGTAGGGAAGGGCTGCATGAGCCCAGCGTGGAATTCCGGAATTCCACAGCCCTGCTGGGATTGAGCAGGAACCACAACCACCTGGCAGCACTGCCTGGAGCAGCCGGGGAGCTCCGGGCAAGGCAGGAGAGTGCACAGACTCATTTCAGACGGAGACGTCACTTTTAAGTTCTTTGTCACCCAGGAGCGGGTGTGAACGTGCTGCCTTCCAGCTCGGGATATTCTGTGATAAATCCACCCTTCCCTTCCACAAAGGTCCATCAAAGGCCGGTGCCAGTGGTGGGGTGGTGGCTTGGTGGCAGTTCCTTTCAGCAGGTGTAAAAGGGCAGGTCCTGGCAGATGCAGGTTGGCCGTGGATGTTGGATGCTGTTTGAAGAGGAAGGTAAGACAAACCTCTACCCTGAGGACTGCAAAGTTGTCTCTGGGAAATGAAGGAAAAGGCTAAAAAAGCTTTTCTTCACCAAGTGTTGGGGTTTTTTTTAACTTTTTGTTCACTTTAAAATAGCTGGATGGGACACTGCATCCCTGGAAGTGGCTTCACCACACCTGTATTTGTTCTTGTGCTGTCTCAGTCAACAAGTGCACCGGAACCTCTCTTAAAAGACAGACCAGACCCTCTGCACAAAGCTTAAAGTATCTTCCCTCCCCTTCTCTGTTCTGCTGCTGCTGCAGATTCCCCAGGGTTTACAAACTCAGCCTGTCTCAATTATTCACCTTGATGTTTTGCGAACCTGAGCAAATCAGATGAGAGCTCCTGGCAGCAGTTTTGTGTTGGAAATAAACAGCAAAGAGATGCTTCAGTTCTACTGACAATGTCTTTGCGTGCCAGGAAACCACCATTTTCCTGCTTAGAGCTCTCCTCAGTGCTGCGAGCAGTAAAATCCCCCCGCAAAGCTACAGCTCCCCGAACTCTCCTCCCTGCACTGAGTACCAAAAATCATCTTCAGCACCTCATCTGTTCCCAGTTCAAACCTGGAGCAGCTGTGAGGTACAGCCAGGATTGTAACTGGCTGGGATTGTGGCCCCAGCAGGTTTGGGGTGTCCCCCCAGTGACTGCCAGCCCTGGGCAAGAGAAACATTTTTGGGAGCTGATTCTGAGCAGTGAGTGCAGGATCCCGCCAGACCTGTGCAGTGCTCTTAGATGGCAACTCCTTGGTAACATTTATAATCAGCTAAAACCCCACTTTCACGGGCTTTGCCGGCGTGACCCTGCTGCTTTAGGAATTTTAATCTAAATTGGGATTTCACTGTCCTCTCTTTGAGAGCTTCCGTCTCTCTCTCGCCCTTGTTCTTGTCACCATTTTCTTTCAAGCACTGTTCAGCATTTCAGCTATCAAACACTCTACTTAAGAGGGCCGAGCCCTCAAGCTCAAAGAATACATGAACTCAAAGAAACCAGCACTCGGCTTTGCTGTGAGAAAAAAAAAACCTGTCTCACTTCCTATCACAATGTGAATGTGTCATCCTGGCCACATAATCCCCTTGCAAATCTCTGCCATTTGAAGTGAGAATTAATCTCCCACAAAGATTTCCCTGTGGGATGGCTGTAGCCATTTCACTGCAGCAGTTGCAAATATTTTTTAATTCAGTCAAAATGATATATTCACAGATGTGCCAGCTTTTAAATGATTACCTGCTACACTAATTATCCAGGATAATTCAGGCATTAATCTCTGTCTTTATCTCCGTGTAGGAAATGTGTTGTTTACAGTTTCTGAGATGTTTTCTATAAAGATTTCCATCACCCTCTCCTTGTTGGGCCGTACAGGTTGGCTCATACTTTGCCAAATAACAGCGGAGAGTCCTGACCCAGCCAGCGCAGAGCCAGCAGGGGACGATGCTGTCAGCTTTCTGCAGGAGCTGGATGCCACTGCCACAGCCTGCAGGCTCCTGAACCTCTCCAGGAGTTCAGCATTCCAGCTCCCCCGTGCCTGGGGAGCTGGTGGAGGAAATCACGGTGAATTTACCTTAGCACAGGAGCTGAGGCACATCCCGTGGGCAGCCTGTGGCAAATCCAGGTATGGAAGTCCCATCTCCTGGCTCTTGAGTTTTTAGCACCCCTAGGATAGCCCTGAGTTTTGGTTGGCTCAGGGCTGACAGGCTGAGATGGATCCCGAGATGGATCCTGGCCCTCCTGTGGGTTTTGCAGGGGTCCCTGCGCTGGGCTGGGACACACTGGGGTTTGCTCTGGATTGGGCTGGTGCAGAGCTGTGGCTCAAACACTCCGCTCCCACAAGCTGGTTTAGGTATTAGGACAAAGTTCTTTACTGTGAGGGTGGGCAGGCCCTGGCACAGGGTGCCCAGAGAAGCTGTGGCTGCCCCTGGATCCCTGGCAGTGCCCAAGGCCAGACTGGATGGGCTTGGAGCAGCCTGGGATGGTGGAAGGTGTCTCTGCCCATGGCAGGGGTGGAATGGGATCTTTAAGGTCCCTTCCAACGCAAACCATTCCGTGATCCTATAAAGCCCAGTGTGAGGTGATGGTAACGCTCAGCATGCTGAGATCCTCAGACTTTGCCACGGCCAAACAATCCCAGGATAATCAGCTGCTCCAGCTCCTCGGTGCCACGCAGAGGTGCCCAAGGGCTCCTGCCCCTTCCTCTGGGAAGTTTCTCCTGGGGTGCAAACCCTCCCCACACCCACCTGGAAGGAGTGAGGCACAGAGATCTCTGGCACGGCTCTGGCTGGCACAGCAAGGGCTGCGTGTGCCTTTCTTGTGTTTTACTGCCCAGCAGGCAGTGGGCTGAGCTGGAAAGCAGTGGAAAGCAGGCTGCTGCCTGTCAGATGCAGATAGAGATGGCTGTGACAATGCCCTGGGGACCAGGCTGGCTGGCTGTGCCTGAGTGCCTCTGGAGGAGGGCTGGGAAGCTTTCTTGTTGTGCCAGGAGTGCTGGCAGGAGCGGGAGCGGTTTCTGCAGCAGGAGCAGCGCTCTGCTGCTGTCCCGCCGCAGGAACTGCCACCAGCAGCCCCACAGGATGAGGATGTGCCCGAGCTGTGCTTCCCTCTAGGAAGGAAGGAGGAGATGCAACATTTACCTTGCAGGCTACTGAGTAAGGGAGGCTGGTTGCCCGAGAGGCACGGGAACTTCAAAGGTGCTTTTTTTGCTGTGTAATTAGTGGTGCTGCACAGCGTAGGAGAAGTCATTAGGCTCTATTTAAGATATTTCCCTCTTCACGTGCCTCCTCACTGCTCTTTGCTAAACCCAGAGCTAGGAACAGCACACAGAATATGTCAGTGCTGCCTCTCAAGCAGGCCTGCACGAGAAAGATGCCCTTGTGTGTGTCCTGAGCAGACAGCACTGCACAAAGAGGGTCAGGAGAAACTTCATCTTCACAGAACTCCACACGGGCAACTCTTGTGCGGTTTCAAAGCTGTTAATTCTGTAATATGTGTTGGGCAAACTGGTAACAACATCAGCAGAGCTCGGGGGCTGGGTGACAGGCTCAGAGAAGCAAGCAGCAAAAATCCAAGCAGGCTATTTGACGTAAATGGTGCTTAACGTTTTTCAAAGGGAAGGATGTCATAGAAAGAAAAAGTCTCTGAGAAAATCAGGAAGCCACAAAGGCAATTAATGCGTAGGTAATTCAGCTGCAGCTAGCAACAAATGGCTCTGCTTTCAAAGCTGGGGATGACATACTGAAGGGTAAGAACCTAATAGGATCAATCTCCAAAATAATACAAGAAAAATTACTAAAGGAGGACAATCTAGCATTAGGAAAAGCAATTAGAACAGTGCGGGGATGAGAGAAGAGATGAAAGGACTGACGAGCACAGGCTGCAGTGGCTCTGAGGAGGAGCTGTGGCAGTGCCCTGGGACAACGAGCCCAAGGCAGAGGAAAAGAAGGGAAAACGCACCTGGAGTACCCCCTGCACCCACAGGCGAGGCAGCTGGGTGGAAAGGGAGAGCAGCTCCCCAGGTGCAGCTCCAAGAGGGACACAGGGGGATTCTGGCTCCAGCACAGAACAGGATGTTCAGGAAGCACAGCAAGCTCCTGGAGAAATACTCATAAATAAATCCTGGGATACAGGGAAAGGGAATTCTTGGACCAGGATGCAGGGAGCTGACCAGGCAAGAGCTACCGTTGTCTGGCAAAAGGCACCAAAGCTCTCAGGTGAGGAAAAAAACCAGAGCACAAGGGAGAAAAACCCCAAATCTGAGGTTTTACATAGCAGATAAACCATCACTGGGACTGTGAGCCTTAAAAACCTGAAAGCTGGGGGAGATCCCACATGGCAGAGCCCATGAAAGATCGCAGTGCAATGGAGGAAATCAGGAAAACTTCCCTTGATTTTGTAGTGTCCGAGGCCCCCCTTGGGAATGGCCAGTCCAGTGCCAACAAGACACAGCACAGCAGCTGCATTTTCCTGTACAGTGGACAAAGGGCTCCACCTTTGGAGCAGAGAGGCTCAGAAATGATGGAAACAGAGTTGGGTGCAGTGGAAAAGAAAACCACGAGTGGCTTCTGAGCACAGCAGGTCAGGCAGGGAGCAGGGCCAGTCCCTCCTAGGGGACAGCACAGCAGCCCTGTCACACAAGCTGTGGGGAGCAGGGACATTCCCTCCTGGGGGACAGCACAGCAGCCCTGTCACACGAGCTGTGGGGAGCAGGGACATTCCCTCCTGGGGGACAGCACAGCAGCCGTGTCACACGAGCTGTGGGGAGCAGGGCCGGTCCCTCCTGGGTGTCACACAAGCTGTGGCAGTGGTCATCCCTGCCCAGGGCCTTGGCTGCTCCTCCCAGCCCCGGGGAATCCGTTTGTTTGTACTTGGGAAATGCAAGCTTTAGCTAAATCTCTGCTATTTATATCTTCCGTGTGCAGAGAATATTCATAATTAAAATTTTCATTATGGCTTGCAATGCGCTGCATTCCACAACGTATTTAGGTTATATATACATATATATACATATATATATCAAATACTTTTCATTTCCCACCAGCATCTCGGATGGAAACAACAATAGCTAATGAGAAGGCCAGGGAATATTATATTGGGTAGAACAGAGAGAACTGGGGATTGCGCTGGTTTTAGTGCAGTTAAATGATGGGAACTGACACCTTTTTGTTTCTGCAGTCATATTCCAGTTACGTGCAGCTTTTATTTTAATAGTCAAATAAATCGGAGCAGCGGGAAGGTCATGCAGAGAAGCAGTTCTCTAAAAAGCCTCAGCAGGAAGAAACAATGAGGAAGATATCACCAAGGCTTTGTTCTTCCTGCCATCCATCCTTTCTCCTTCACCACTGCCTGATAAGAGCCTCTTTTCATGCTGAAGGTCAGGAGATAAGGAGCATCTGTGCTGATAATGTTAACTACCTCCAGCCAGGTCAAAATCAAGAATCACACAAGTCTCTGGAGAGCTGGTGGGCTGAGCAGGCACGGATAACCCAAAGTGCTGATGACTCTGTTAGCACCAAGGCAAAAAATAAACAAACTCAGCCTCGTTTCTACTTGCCCTACTTCCAGAATATTGCCTTTGATTTTCTTCTGCGTAGCCAGCCAGGCTGGGATTTGATCTTCAAAGGTCCTTTGCGACCCAAGCCATCCTAAGAGTCTCTAAACTGATCACTGCTGAGGTATCGTGTGGGTATTACACTGGGAGATGCCCTGGGCTGCAGGAAGTGCCTGTTCCTCAGAGTAACCATTCCTAAAGCTTGGGAATCAAACTCAGTTCTCTCTCCTGGCTTTAGGGTGCTCGGTCATGTCCGTGCAGGCCACCCAACGCTGGTGGATGGGAGCCTTGGCACAGCTGGACACGGCCAGGAAGAGTCTCTGGCACAAACTTGCCCTGGAAGGAAGGAGCACTGCAGGATTCACCGCTTTCCATGAGCAAAGCACTCGGTTTGACCCTGCCTCCCCAAGCTGAGCTGCTGCAGGGGTATTTCAAAGGGGAAGGACAAACCCTGATGCTCCACATCATGGGCCTGAAGCCATGGGGAGAGCACCAAAGCAGCCTGTGAGTCCTGGTGTCCTGGGCAGGACTGGAGCAGGACACTGAACCCGGGCTGGAACAGCCTGTGGGGTTTGCCAGCTCTGGAGATGCCAGGTTCCACCTCCCCATATCTCCTCAGAGTTCCTACATCTCATCAGAATTCCCTTATCTCCTCAGAATTCCCTTATCTCCTCAGAATTCCTATACCTCCTCAGAATTCCCATATCTCCTTGGAACTCCCTTATCTCCTCAGAGTTCCCTTATCTCCTCAGAATCCCCACATCTCCTCAGAATTCCCACATCTCCTCAGAATTCCCTTATATCCTCAGAATTCCCACATCTCCTCAGAATTCCCATATCTCCTTGGAACTCCCTTATCTCCTCAGAGTTCCCTCATCTCCTCAGGATCAAAGCCAGCTGGGAGCAAGGCCGCTGTCCTTCATGTCCCTCTCCCTGCTCCTGGCAGGACCATGACTCTGTGCATGTATCCAGGCACTAAATGTCTCAGTGTTTTGCCCTTTTGTGCCTGGCCATGAACTGCCTTTCCTCAGCACAGCAGCGGAGCTGGATTATGTGTTTTACCGAGCCTGGAAAGGTCACAGCACCAGAGGCAGCAGCAGGTGCCCAACGCCTCTTACACAGCCACTTAAATGCAGTGCCTGAGCTTAGCTGCCAAAAATTGAGTAATTGCTCCAAAATTAAAAAATCCTGTGTGTTCTGACCATTTAAATGCATCCTTGAGCCAAAGGGAAGGGACGGATTATAAATGCAGGAGATTGCTCAAGCCTGGAAGTGAACCTTGAGCTGTGCAGACAGAAGTCCCTGTTTTCTCTCCCAAAACAGAGGGGTTGTAGCTGAGGAGCTGCAGGGGACAGGGCCAGCAAACAGAAACCGACAAGGAACTAAAGCATGCAGGTTATTAAATATATCCTCATTTAATTAGGAGAAGTTGTGTGTATCCACTTTTACCTATATGATCAGCATCGACTTATTTGCAAGATTGCAGCGCTTTGAAAAGGAAATCTGTGAAGCCCTGGCATCTAAAAAGTCACATTTCAGAGAATTCTTAGTAATATAGCTGTTTCCATTGTTCACTACCAGGGGAAAGCTCTTCCCAGATAAATCCCTTTTCGTTTTTCACTGCTTTCTCCTCGGTAATATTCTTCCTTTATCTCTCACTTTTCCTCTTTTCTTCTGCCTTTCTAACAAGAGTCCCCTCGATGCAGAAGCACGAGATAATGCTAATTGAGCTTGTCAGGCCTAAATAAAAGATGGGATAATGCAGGGGGCTGCAACCTATGTGGTTCCATCTGGATGCTTCAGCTTCGATCATGTAGCAAGAGCAAACCTGGCTGTGCTGCTCGCACGTAATGGGCAGAGAGTTATTGACCTGTCAGCCAGGGCACTGGGGTGTTAACTACACCAAAAACCCCAGAGCCCAGCCCTGAAAATTCCAGAAATAAATGCCAGCAAATCCCCTGGAATATCTTAAATCAGCCAGGGCTCATCTACAGATTGCAAGCTCAAGTTTTTTTTTTTTTCCTTTTTTTTAACTTAAGTGTAACATTTCTGCCCTGAATAAACCCCGGAATGGTTTGGTAGCCAGGGACACACAAACTCCTGTGGTTTCAAGGGTTAAAAGCAGCAGAAAGGATGAACCCCCCAATTCTCCTGGCAGAGCTCACAGGAGAGGCAGGGTTGGATCCCAGGATGGAGAGGGAGCTTTGTCTGGTCCGAGAGCAGGAGAAGCAGCGTGTGAAGCTGGAGCACATCGAGTGCCTCTGCAAACACCAGAGGAATATTAACAACTCCATTCAAGTCCACGGGTTACATGTAATTAGGCCAAAGCCAGCAAAAAGACAAACAGTTCTGCACCTTCAAATGAATCCTTTAGCTCGCTAACAAAAAGCAATTAAGCTGCCTGCCAGTCTGGAGCGAGGCTCCGGGGCTAATTCCACACACAGGCCTCTGGCTGCACGGGAGCATCCCAACACCCCTGTTTCCCTTCCCTTTCCCATAAAAACCTGCTGGGAGTCCACCCCACACCCAGTCACAAGGTCCAGAGAGAGAACTCAGCCTTGGGAATCCATCCCACTGCTCTAGGGGTGGCCTCCAGCTCCTCAGGGGGGAACAGGGAGTGGGGGTCCAGCATTTCCTCACGTGGATTGCACTCCATGGGGAATGGAGCAGAAATCATGGAATGGTTTGTCTTGGGAGGGACCTTAAACATCCCATTCCACCCCTGCCATGGCAGGGACACCTTCCACTGTCCCAGGCTGCTCCCAGCCCCGTCCAGCCTGGCCTGGGACACTGCCAGGGATCCAGGGGCAGCCACAGCCTCTCTGGGCACCCTGTGCCAGGGCCTCCCCACCCTCACAGGGAGGGATTTCTTCCTTGTGTCTGATCTGAATCCACCCTCCTTTAGCTCAAGGCCGTTCCCCCCTGCCCTGCCTGCCTGTCCAAGTGTCACTGAAGGCACTGACTCAGTGCAGGAGAATTTCCCGTTTCAATTAATTATTGCTGATGCCGTGGATGAGGTTTAGGAGAGCAATAATTGAGATCTGGGTAATTACAGTTGTGCTGCAGAATGAAGAAAAGGTCTGAGTGTGTCACCTGCACCTCCAACTCAGGCTCTGCATGCGGGTAGTGACCAGCAGATGTGTGCTGGTCCGCAGGAGGCTCTGAGGGCCACAAAACTGAGGGACAAACCAAGGAAGAGCCATTTCATCCTCCTTCCAGAACCTCCTTGTTTTGCTGCACCATAAAAAGCTTCAAGAAATATTAATCCCAGCTTGTCCTGGGAACATAACAAGAGCATAATTTCATTTCCTGCTGTATGCCAGAGTTAAAAACCGCCAACAGCTTAATCTCCAAGAAATTCAAATTAAAGGCTCTGAAATGGGCTGGTGAGATGAACACTTCCTGATGCTTTACAAGAGCTCAGACTGGAGTCCAGATTTATTCCCCTTACTTCTGTTGGGGAACACCCACCACCCCAAAACCTGCCACATTCAGGGACTGGCCGGCTGCTGTATTTCCAGCCAAGTTTATTGATTCATAAAATTCCTCCTTAGCAGAACCACCAGGTAATAACTGAGCAGGTCGTGCAAGCAGAGGAACAGTTTCTGACAGTCCTAAGGGTCACAAATCACAGTGGGGAAGAGAATTTCTGCTGGTGGGGTGAATTAAACTGGGTAGCAATTACTGCCACGGTGCTGAGGGAGTTCAGCCAGTGCAGAAAAGTGGAGGAATCCGTGTGCTTTGCAGATGAAGAAAAGTTTGAAACTGCCACTTGGGCGAAATCCAAAGTTATCTTGGAAACAATGGAATAAGGAGGTGAAAAATCTTTATGTTTCTCTGTGTGCCTTAATTTTTAAGCTTTCTAGTCTGAGAAAATTGAGAAAATTCCATGTCTAATATCCCTATACTTATAGCCAAAGTTTTATCTATTTTTCTAGCTGCACATGCCACTTCTGTTTACTGTACAGCTTCTGGTTTGTTATGCAAAATATTTCTCATCTTCATTCTCATCCTTCACTACGTGTGCTAATCCACTCTATTTCATTCCATCACCTAAAACTGCACCCCAAATTTGGTGCCCAATGCCCTGATTCCTCCAACCCAAACACTGCCACTGCCAGCTAAGTTCCCATTTAGACATTCACTATTCTCAGATACACTTAAAACCTTATTTTTTTTAAAAAAGACTGCTGACTTTTGCTGGAACAGCTGTTTGGATGAGGTAGCTTGAAATACCAGACCTACCAACCAACAGGNAAGTGAGGTAACTATCCCTTTATTTTTTCTCTTAAATGAAACTACAGCCTAGGTCAAAAACATGTTCTAGAATCTAGACTTTTCAAGGTTGGAGCCTGTAGTTTTAAGATAGTGGAGATGTTTTGTTTTCCTCTTTCAGAGAACTCTCAAACTAAACTAAGTATTAGACTACAAAACTATAAACCTGCAGTACTAAAGATACAGGGTATAAGGGGAAGGGGTACAGGGAAGGAAAAGGGTATAAAAGGTATAAAATGTATAAAAGGGTATAAAATGTGTAAAAGGGTATAAAAAGGACAAACACAATCAGGCATAGTACAGCTTCTGGTTTGTTATGCAAAATATTTCTCATCTTCATTCTCATCCTTCACTACGTGTGCTAATCCACTCTATTTCATTCCATCACCTAAAACTGCACCCCAAATTTGGTGCCCAATGCCCTGACATATCCAACCCAAACACTGCCACTGCCAGCTAAGTTCCCATTTAGACATTCACTATTCTCAGATACACTTAAAACCTTATTTTTTTTAAAAAAGACTGCTGACTTTTGCTGGAACAGCTGTTTGGATGAGGTAGCTTGAAATACCAGACCTACCAACCAACAGGAGGATATAAAACACAATCTACAAAATGATTTTGTAACTTTGCTGTTGGAGTGAAGTCCTTACTCCAGCATCGCACACAGACACTGCATCACCCAGCAGAACTCACACCACCTTCACACACGGGAGTCTGAGGGGTTTTTTCTCAGGCTCACTTTGGTGTGAGCAATCCCTGAGGTATTAAACATCTCTGTACTTTTATCCCAAAACACCTGAAAGCTGCAAGGGCTCACATCTCTCCTGAATGTGCCGTGGGTTGTGCTGCAGAGCTGCTGTGCCCCACTCCTTGCCCCAGCTCACCTGAGCTCTGCCCAGCAGCTCCCAGCCCCTGATTTTCACCCTGCCCGTGGCCCCTGGTGCTGTTCCTCCATCGAGGTTGCTCCTGCTGCAGAGGCAGAACTGTGGGTGCACTCCCAGTGACTCGTTCTTGCCTGACTCCCCAGAATATCTCAGGTGTGGCCACAAGGCCACCAGAGCCTGTAACACCTTCACACACGGGAATCTGAGGGGTTTTTTGTCAGGCTCACTTTGGTGCGAGCAATCCCTGAGGTATTAAACATCTCTGTACTTTTATCCTAAAAAGGATAAAAGATGTGGGCTCACATTTCTCTTTATTGTGCTGTGGGTTGTGCTGCAGAGCTGTTGTGCCCCACTCCTCACCCCAGCTCACCTGAGCTCTGCCCAGCAGCTCCCAGCCTGGGGTTTTCACCCTGACCCTGGTGCTGTTCCTCCATCGAGGTTGCTCCTGCTGCAGAGGCAGAACTGTGGGTGCACTCCCAGTGACTCGTTCTTGCCTGACTCCCCGGAATATCTCGGGTGTGGCTTTCAGAAAATCCCTGTTCATTCCCTGCAAGGTACCCACCCCCGAGGGCACCACCAGGGCCAAAATGCACCTGCACCCTCGGGAACACCACCTACCCCATTTATTTTGAAAAAATCCCCGATGGGCAGCAGGATTGTAGGACCTCAGGTGCAGCCAAGTGGCTCTGATGAGAACCAGCCCATCACACAAAGTGTCCTCATCACCCACGCCGTTACTTTCTGCCACTTACAAATGACGGAGCCACCTGGCTGCCCTCACATCATTCCCTTGTCCTTCTTCCTGTGATTGTGACAAATTCCTCTCCCCTTCCTGGGGTGATGGGATTGAGATGAGGGACCTGGCAGTGCATAACAGCCCCTTGCATCCTGTGCTGCTCGGATAAAACATTCTCATCTCCCCATATTGAAACAGCACGAAGCGTATGGAAATTTGGGGCATTGCATTTGGATTTTGTTTGCTCTCTTGGTGAAAGATGGTGGCTGCCATAACCAAACTGTGGTTTGGCAAGAGAGAAAAATGGGCTGTCTGAAAAATAATCAATATTGAAATGGCTCCAGGGCACTCCTGGAAGTATGTATTTATTGAAGTCTGAAATAGCTGAGGAAAAAAACAACAAAATTACAGCAGGAAAGTTCTTCCTGCTCTGAGTCAAGAACCACTGGAAGCTGTGCAGAGGTTTTACTCCTTGCTTGCCTTGCTCTGCCTTCCACAGGCACCGGCGGGTTCACGCTGTGTGCCTGCAGTGCCTAATTAAGCACCAAGCCCTAATCATGACCCAGACTGGGGAGACACAACCAAGGGCCAAGGAAGAGCAGCTCAGGTTCCCCTTTCTCAAAGCTCCCAGCAGAAACTCACGTGTGGATATAAAAGAAAAGCTGACGCAAAGAACAGCTGCTCCAAACGCGTTGGGTGTATCTGTCCCTGGAAGAGAGGAGGGGACAAAGCCCGTGTGCACTGCAGCAGTGCCCGGGGCTCATTAACAAACGGGATTAATGAAGATCTCCTCAGCACTGCACGGCAGGGGAGCCAGCAGGCAGAGATGCTCTCTTATCTCATCCCCACGTCTGTTTGAGTTCTCTGCAGTGATGCTCCTGGCACAAGATTTCCTGCTGATGCACTGGAGAAGAGCTCCACCCCACCCCAAGGGCTTCTTGGCCCCTTCCCCTCCTTCCCCGCTGGAATTCTGTCATTCCATGGGTATCCAATGTCATGGGAGCACCAGGAGGAAGAAATGCCCACTCCAGCACCCAGCCTGCTGATTCAGAACGGGCTGAGCCTGACTGCCGGAGGTTCATGAACGGCTCACGTTTGTAAAGCTCAGCGTTTATTAATGGCTGGTTTTCCTCGGGGAAGAGATTAATTGATGCTGGCCCTCAGAAGGCACCTGAAGGGAATGTTTCCCTGCAAGAAGGCATGCAGCAATGCAGCTCCCAAACCCAAGCTGCATGCGCTGCATGGGAAGAAGAGATTGGAAGTGACGGCCTCTTGCCTTGCCGGGAAATGTCACTGCTCTTGGGATCAGCTGCAGCCAGACAGTTTTAGTGACAGAGAAGTCTCCTGTGGCATTTCCAGTTCATTCTCCCGAGCAGGGGCTCATGCTGCACGCTGAGCTCCGTGCTTTGCCTTGGTTATCCGTGAGTTCAGCCCTCTCCCCCCGGCTCTGGCATGGGCAGAGCTGCTGCTGGGTCCGGTCCCTGCTCCCAGCTGCTCCAGACACAAAGCCATGAACACAGAATCCTCTCTGGAGTGCTTCCTTCAGCTGATTGTTGTGATGGGTCCCTCTGATTCACGTGGGATTGTGTGTAATGTGTCAGCGCATCCCTGGAATTATTCAGGGCAGAGAATGATGAGCGGTTTGTGGCCCAGTGAACGGCAAACACTGCTATTCTTACCCAGTCTTAGGCTTGGGTTTTGTCTCAGTGACAAGACTATTTGATGCCAATAAAGGAAAGGGAATTGGAGAAAATGGCCAAAGAGAGAATCTTTGTTTTCTGTCCCTCGTTCCAGTCTCCCTGGAATGTGAAGAGTAGCAGTGAACAAAGAGAAAGCTTTAAAGCATTGAATCAGACTGATAAAGCAGCGATGCCCTGGTGATAAACTGCTTTGCTGCCCATCCGGAAGGTCAGTGGTCCAGTTTTTCTCATACTTTTTACCATGATAAAGATCAGATGTCCAACAGTATCAGGATTTGATGGGTCTGTGCTCAGTTTGACCAAGTGAATTTAGGAGCCACTTGAATCAGCAGATAATCAACAACAGTTGTGGAACCTGTCCAAGAAAACAACTCAATACTCCCCTCTGTGCCTTAGCCAGGAAGGGAGCTCACCCACACATTTCCCTGGGGACTTGTCCAGGAATTTGGGAAGGGAAATGGTTGGAGAACTGGTCCTGGTTCTGTTTTTTCCCTGGTTCATCTTTTGGAGTAAACCAAGAGGCACCCAAAGCAGAGGAGGAAGCGTCTACTCTGCCTGTACTGAGTGACCAGCCAAGGACACAAACAACTCCCCTAGTCCTGTTCCTGTCCCCAGATGATGCCATAGCCCATCACCTCACTACCTCCATGTGACTAATTCCTGTCAGGAGAGTGGTCAGCACTGGAAAGGAAGTGCCCGCTGGTTCATCTGAAGGACCGTGAACACAAGATTTCCCTTCCTTCCATACTGTTCCTGACCTTAAGAGCCTTAAAATGCAGAGCCACGCTGCCTTAGCTTTCAGTCTGTTGACAAATTTAATCATCAAGGTACAGATTGGCTTTTGGGTACACAGAATGAGATTACAGTGGAGAAACCAGTTTTTGAACATTCAAATGGAAGTTCAGCTTGATAAGGGCTCTACAGACCCGAGCTGCCTCAGCTCAGATCCATCCTGCACTGGGATTACTCAGGAATCTCAGATTATGGTTTTACAGCCAGGAGACTCTGGTATTACAGATGGACATGATCTAATTTCATGTGGGAACACTGTGGAAAAAGAAATTGCAGGACTGGACTCCCGACACACACAGGTTCACATGAGAAAACAGAAATAGGATAAAAAAAAATATAAACAACACCCACCCCCCAAGTCAAAACCAACCATCAGGAAGCAGTGGGAAGGTTTCCCTTTCTACACCCAAGGTGGTCAGCAGGGTCACTGCACGGGAGGAGCCAGGGGCAGATCACAGCCCAGGAGCCTTTTCCAGCTAAGCAGCATTGCAAACAGAGCAAAGCCTCCTCCGCAGGCATGATTCAGGCTGGTGAGCAGAAATCCCAAGTACCTGCTGGCAGAAACTGGGGGCAGCAGCCTCCAGCATCCCCGAAGGCACCCGCTCGCTGCAAGTCAGCCAAACGAGGCACACAGGGGAAAACAACAGCAAAAGAGAAGGGGGTAACTCACAGCAATGAGCTGGTAGGAGTTGTTCATCATGGCTATGAGCATGTTCAGCAGCACAACGAGCGAGATGACGTTGTAGGTCCCGAACATCGTGGCCCCAACAAATTCCGTGAACTCGTGCCTGGCCTTCACGTTGGTGACGTAGAGATTCAGCAGCCCGAACACAGACCAGAAGAGTGACTGGAGGGTCTCGAAAAGTCTGCAAAGGAAGACAGATTTTCAGCTGGCTGCCTGATGCTGGGGGATGGAAAATGATCTTCAGGTAGGGAACGCACAGACATTGGGATACACCACAGAGCAGGCACTCAGCACTGCCTGTTATCCCTCCCTGGGGACAGCCACAGTGACCCGCCAGCCAATGCATGTGAGAGTTGTCACATCAACAGCATTTGCTGTCTGTCCAAGAGCCCAGCCCACGTCCTTGAGCGGTGCAGTGAACATAACTGCCCCGAGGAACCCGAGGCTCCCTTTCCCACTCTGCACACATGCAAAGAACAGCCACAATATATTCCATTTAATTAAAATTGCCATGCTGTGCTACTGCTGTTATCTATAAACTCTCCTGTTTAATCAGGGCCTGCATCATTAACGTGTCTGCAGGATAAATGCTCAGCAAGCCCATCCCCGAGTACAGCGTGACTGCAGCAGCTGAACAGCACACAACAACCAGGCAGCACGAGGTGGGAGACGGCAGAAATCACAGCCACCTGCACCTTTCGCTCTGGTACAGCCTGAGAGCTTGCAGTTGCTTCAGCTGCTTGCAGTGCACCTGCCTAAAACGCTGTTCTGTTTGCAGAGCACTTGCCCAAAATTCTCTGTTTGCAATACACCTGCCCAAAATGTTCTGCTTGCAGAGCACCTGCCCAAAACCACTGTTCTGTTTGCAGGGTACCTGCCCAAAATGCTCTGTTTGCAAAGCACCTGCCCAAGACGCTGTTCTGTTTGCAAAGCACCTGCCCGAAAACACTGCTGTTTGCAGTGCACATGCCCAAAATGTTGTGCTTGCAGAGCATCTGCCCAAAAATACTGCTCTGTTTGCGGAGCACCTGCCCAAAATGCTCTGTTTGCAAAGCACCTGCCCAAAATGCTGCTCTGTTTGCAAAGCGCCTGCCCAAAAACACTGTTCTGTTTGCAGAGCACCTGCCCAAAACTCTGGTGGCTCTGAGTGGTTGGTGCAGCAGCTCTCACCCACCACAGGGCAGAGTCCCTGGCAGAACCCCGCTGCCACTGCTCAGTAATGACTCAGGTGAACAAGACTCATCACATTAATTCAGCTCAAGAGTTCCTCTCCCTCTGCAGCCTTCCTTCCACAGATGAACCAGACCCAACCCCACGGAGCTGCTGAGATCATCCCAGGTCTCTCTCTGCCCCAGCCACAGACAAGTGACCTTTCGCAGTTACGTCAGATGTGTAATCAGCAATCTAAATAATTGCTCTATTTGGGCATCTTTGTTTGGGCTTTCCAAAAGACGGCATTTATATCATCCAAAAATGACATTTATATGGCTGTTTAAGAGTTTCCATTTTGGCCTGAGGTCAGCAGATATTTTCAAACGCGACTACTGGACAAATCAATGTGAATAATTCAGATGCTTTACTTGACATACCAGGAATCTGTTCTCCCATCATCTCCAGGCATTTGTTCACATGTAATCCCCTGCCTTATATGAGGATTTAGTTTATACTTTGTGGGTGTATCTTACATTTTTCACTGGTCAGAATCATAAACATGCTTTAAAGCAAAAATAATTTATTCCAAAGCTCGGGCTGTTTGTTAGGCTTATTAAACCACCAAGGTGGTAAAATAGGGATTAACCAAAGAATGCCAAGAATTTCTTTACTAGAAGTGGTGGGGTGCTAGCTGTCTTTTAAAATATTTGTAATATTTTTACTGTTAACAGTAGAAGCACTGCTTGGGCTGTAGGCACAGGAGAGACAGAGGTTCCTGTCTTTAAACTGAAATCAGTTCTAGAAGTGTTCTGGATGCACAATATCACCCAGGAGTGTGATCTGGGCCCAGACTAAGGCCAACATATTCACACGTGAGCATGCAGACTCTTAGATAAAGACACCAAGCGGTTGCTGCAGCTCTGCACAGCAGGAAGGCTTTGGTGCTGTGCCCTCGAGTTTGGTGACAGGACAGCTCCACAGCCTCTCCTCATAGCCCATGTTCCAGGTGAGGCTCACGCAACTTCGGAGAAGCAGCTTTAAAAAGCAGTTTTGGAAATTGTGATTGAAAGACTATCCTGCCCTGCTGAGTGGATTTTGAGTTTTAATCAAACAGGAGAACTCTCAAAGCTCCACCACTCTCCATGGCAGCTCAGAGAGAGCAGGTGCCCCCTCTGCCACAGGACCCTGCAGCCCAGGGGGATGGCGGCGTGAGCCTCCAGAGAGAAGAAGGACCCAGCAGGCAGGGAGGGGTGACTTCCTCCACGCCTTCCTCCTCTTCCTCACTCTCCTCTCCCTCCTTCGGTTGCCAGCATCACAGCTATAAACATATTTTCCAATCATCTGCCTAAGCAGCAGGCACTCTGCTTTCTGAGGGATGGCAAGGCCAAAGCAGAAATCCTTAAATTATTCATGACTTCCCCTCGTTGCTGTCACAAAGGAATATTACTTTCCCATGATCTGTGTGTGCACTGCAGAAAATTTCCTCACCAAGGAGATGCTAAACCCCCCCTTGGAGAGTAATAGGGAATAATGTGCCAGTAAATAGGTGTCACACTTGACACGAGCCGTACGCACCCGAGAGGCGTCCCCTTCCCTGCCCTGGCAGAATCAGAGCTCATTGTGCGACTGGTGGGAATCAAAGGGCACTGATTCAAAGCTCTTCAGGTTCATTCCTTCATCAGGAATGAGCCATGAGCAAAGCCAGGGTACCCAGCTCAGACTGGACCAGCTCCAGCCCCGTTTGCTTCCCCCCCCCAGCCCAATGCTTGGATCTGCAGCTGCTCCTTCCCAGCCACTGCCCCACGCTGGGCATCTGCTCCCCAGCCAAACGTCAGCTTAGGCTGGGGGTGTTAATAACGACCATTTAAACGTTTACGAACACGTTAAATAAATTTCTTAAGTGAGCCTCAAACAAAAAGTACCTGCAGAGTGTTCTGTCCCCTGCCAGGAGACCTCACTCCTAATGGATCCCCTCCCACTGAGATTTTGTTTCGCACAAACCTCTGCCACAAAGGCTGAGCCCCCTCAATTTCCTTTCTGTGCTGCATTCCCTTGGCAGGGGGGGTGAAATGAATGTCAGGGTGGGAGAAATTGTGGTTTGTATTTAAGCTGATCTGCACACGTTCTGCTAAGTGCTTCTGGATCATTTTTAGCTCCCAAGACACTACACCTTCTCACGGACCTCGGGATGCTTGGTTTGGGGTTTTTTTCCTGCTGGCCCAGTGCTCTTTTTCCTCAGTCAAATCCTGCTGTTGCTTTCTCCACTTACCTTACACAACGAAATCTGAAAAAAACCCTGGTTTGCAATGGTGACAGGCCCAAACCAGAAGGCAGAACCAAACACATCTGCTCACCACTGCTCCAGAGCAAGGCAGGATTTGGTACTGAATTTTGTGGGCTTGACCCTTCCTGAGGCAGGATTTGCCCCTTAACCCGCACTGTGCTTGTCAAACCTTCCTCCCTCTGGCTGCTGCATCGATATGGACGCAGATCAAGGAATTGTATTTGTTATTTAATGCCTTTGCAAGGGCAGCATGACACATTTCTGGGGCATGTGAAGCAACTGAAACAGAAAAAAGTCTGAAATCTTTAATTCTGTTTGTCATTAGCACGGTGCAGGTCAATTCACTTCCCCCAGACGGAGATGGGTTTCATGAGATAATTAGCCCAGCCTATGGAGCTCCTGCTCTGCAGTGGGAAATGGCCCACATCTGCTCCACCAGGTCATGATGCTCTTGAAGGATGGGCTCTATCCCATGAAAATCCCATATTTCTGTTAGGAGAGAGACCACAGGACAATGCTGGAGCCTTTCCTCTCCCAGCCAGGTCATGTGGCCTCAGTCATCATCTGCTTTTCATAACGCTGCAAATTCGTCCCAAATCCTTTCTTGACCCCAAGGCTTCAGCTGACAGAGGGCGGAGAATTATTGGGCATCATGACAAGTTTTATTTAATTTAGCACCAAGTGGTGGACAACAGTTTTGTTTTGCTTGTTTGCAGGGCGTGGGCCTTTTTCGAGACCGTGCTTTATTTATTTCTCCTGCCATTGTGAGTTAAGTACCGTGCAAGCAGCAAGAACAATCGGGTGGGGGCTGATTATTATAATTATTTCTACTATTAGCAATTAAAACAAATACATCAGAAAGACAATTCATGCTATTTTTCAGCATGTGCTATCTCTTTCAGCTCTGCCAGCTGTCCTCGCAGCAATTTCCATGCCAGCATCTCAGCAAAGTACCAGCATCCCCAGCTAAAAAGGTTCTGCTGGGATTTCAGTCTGCAAGGAAATCAGAGAAGCCTGCAACATCAAAATGGTCCAGGTGAGGTTGTTGTTGTTGCTGTATCACATTATGTATTAATCCCTGTTTTTAATAGGTTTATCCCTTACTTTCTACGTTTTATTCAGGCTCCCCTCCTTTCTTCAGTAATTAGGCAAAACAATTACTGCGGAAAAAGGAGTATATATACTGAAATATACTGAAATTGTGCATAGACATAATAAGATTTAAGTTGCAGGATCGTGCAGGGAGACACCTGAGTCCAGAACTCAAAGGTCTCCCACTGCCAGACCTAGGTAAGAGTCGTTCTGACAGCAGCTCAGCTTCCCTCACACCTTCCCTACAGAGCCAAGCACCTCACCTGGCGTTTGCAAATGAATAAATCAAGGCTCTGCCAGTGCAGGGGGGAGACAGGGGCAGGGGAAGCAGCCTCAGAAGCAGAGAGGAGAGGGTTTCTTACGTGGAGAAGGCATTGTTCTGTTTCTCACATCGGATCCCCTTGCAGTTGTTGGGCTCCTCCGAGGCACTGGTCTCGTAATAAAAATAAAGCTGGTTCAGTCCATTGGCAAAAGCCAGAAGCACCAGGCAGTAGATAAAAAGGAATTTGAGGATGTCTAGCAGCATGCGTCCCAGAGAAATCTGCAGGGGCCCCAGGTGCGAGTTGGCTGTAAACAGGGAGATGAGGCGCAGCGAGCTCAGGATGTTGGATATTGCAAACAGGGCTTCCGCAATGAGGGTCGGGTGCCACATCTCCCACTCCTCCCTCGGCCGAGAGCCGTTGTACTGGAAGAAAGAAAGAACAAGGGATGAAAGTGAGTTGTGCTGTAATATCTGAGATAACCCAGAGAGCCGCACCCCCCGATTCTCACCCTTCACAGGTAAATCCTGACCGGGCACCAGGAGGACTTTGCACCCCTGACATCCCAGCTGCTGTCAGCCTCACATTCCGGACTCAGGGCTGAAGCTGACTTGATTAGGGCAGAGATTAAGGTTTAATGATGCCTTCTTATGAATTCTGCCCCCCATTATGACTCCCTGATGGTGAGAGTTGTGGGGCCAGGTTTTCTTTAGAGGCTTTGGGTATGTTGGCTGTTCTTAGCCTAAAATTGAGAAATTTGACTTTTTTTTAAACTATTTTGAATTTTGAGTTCACTGTCTGTGGGTTCCTTAGGTCCACACAGTCTCCTTCTCTTTCAGCATTTAAAGGGGTTCATATTTTAGCAGGTTCCAGACATAAATTTCCAATTACTTTTGTTCTTTTTCTTCCTAAATATGACCGCACATTATAAAGACTGCACATCCCAGGAACAACGGGAGGGAGGGAGGGAGAAGGGAGCAAAGAAGAAAAGCAATGAACTATCAGATGCTTTCCTTCCCATTTAATCTCTAAAAAAAAAAAAAAGTGCCAGCAGCCCAGAACCAAAACACTTTCTTCGTATTAATTTTCTTATTAGTTAATTTGTCATGGCAATTCTGGGAGAGTTGCTAAAGCAGAGGTCTTAATTACAGCTGAAACACTGGGTACAGTTGAGTGCATCAATTACAGCATTAACTGGGTTTGTAATGTAACTGTAAAAGGAGAAGCATTTCGTGAGCAAAGTGCAGCCAGATGCGAGCAGGTAACACAAAAGAGCCAGTTCTGTAAAATGTGACTGCTCTGGTTCTGCAAAATAAAACTGCTCTGGTTCTGTACAATGGGACTGCTCTGGTTCTGTACAGTGGAACTGCTCTGGTTCTGTACAGTGGGACTGCTCTGGTTCTGTGAAATGGAACTGCTCTGGTTCTGTACAATGGGACTGCTCTGGTTCTGTACAGTGGAACTGTTCCGGTTCTGTAAGATGGAACTGCTCTGGTTCTGTACAGTGGAACTGCTCTGGTTCTGTAAGATGGAACTGCTCTGGTTCTGTACAATGGAACTGCTCTGGTTTAACGACACTGGCACAGAGAATGGAGCCAGAGACATTTAGCATCAAGGAATAATTGTCCTTTTAACATTTGTCTCTGCTCATTTAACACGCGTAAAAAGGCAAAACTGTACTCGGGATAACACAGCTACCACCATAACCAGCGTGTTTAGGGCTCATGAAATAATTCTGGTACCTCTGAAAAGGCAATGGTACCAACATCACACTGACAGACGAGGTTGCAGAGACCTTCTATTTAAATCTGAAGGTCCAATACACAAGCTCCCGATTTTTTCAAGGGCTCAGCTAAAAGCAGGTTGGTATTTCAGCCTATCCCTCTCCATGACGGAGATGAGACATGATACAAAGGCATTTCAGCATGACCTCGGATTGCTTCTGACATTTCCAGACTGTTCCTTATTGCATGAACATCATGGCCTGAGCCTGTTAACTTGATTTGAAGATGGGTCCTACACTGTCTACAAACAGGCAGAGACGTTAACTTTGCGTGGACGCCCAGCAGTGGGGGTGGCTGGGATTGGGAAGCCTGGATTTGCAGAGTTATTCCCAATTTTCCTCCGCAGGCTGGCTGGACACAGCAGCCCAGAGGTCTATGCTAGGGTTTAGCACAGATTAAGGTCTTCTGTGCCCCACACTTATTTTTAAATCAACTGTTTGAGGCCATATTTTGGTTTTTTACAAACTGATGGTTTATCCTTGCTGGGCAAATAGAATCTTCAGAGCAGCCTGGCATGGTAGGTAACAGAGGAGCAGCAGATTTCAGAGCTGTCTAATGAAGCTGGGTGTCTGGGAAGGCTGGAGTGGTTTGGTTTAGTGTCTGTTCAGGAGATGAAACACAGCAGAGATGGACACAGAACAGCACAGATAAATTACACCACGCTGCCACATTCACCCCTCCTCATTACGTGATAATTCAATGCAGCAAATGAAAACTGATTAAGAAAGTATTTCTACCCTATAATTAGCCTGAAGATTCCACTGGTATCAGACAATATCAGAGCCAGGTCTTGGAACCAGTCAAATCAAGGAAAAAGAAAAAGGCTTCACGTGAAAACAAGGATGGAAAACATTAGCGTCAGTATGCAATTTATTTCTTCTGATATTTGGCAGAAAGTTAAATGTCCATGTAGTCCTTTGAAGTTCTAAGAAGTGTCAGAATATGGTATATTGGCAAATATCCCAGCCTCTTGCAGCTCAGGGCTGTTCTATAAATAACAAATCATGTTGCAAAATGTTTTGAGGCCGCTATCAACATTATAAATCCTCACTTTTCGGGGGGTACTGCAACCCCTGAGCGACACAGGTCAGAGGGAACCTCTGTGGCCGTGGGTTCCCACTGAAGATTTTATTCACCTCTCAGAGCTGCCTGAGACTGGCCCTGATCAGGAGCTGACCTGAGATGGGCCAGGTTGAACCCAGGAGGGGTTGATCTGGGCTCACACAGCTCTATCCCTGCAAACCCTGTTTGTGTGCTGGCATTTGGGGTTTTGTGTGCTGGCATTTGGGGTTTTGTGGTTCACCTGCCCATTCCCGTGGCTCTGGCAGGGAGCACAATCAGAGCTGTACCTGTTTTGTACCTGTGCTTTGGCTGCGGGTGTAAATCGCAACGTGTGGCCACAGAAACCCGTGGATGCACAGCTCCTCCGGTAATTTGTGTGTGAGAAAGAACCAGGTTGTTAACATTTTAAGATTTGTCCGTGCGTTTTACCATTTCCAGCTTTTTCTTTTATTTTTTTTTATGTATTGCTTGCGGTCTAACGACCAACCTTTCAAGTCTGTAATTTCCTCCCCGCTTCTGAATGTTGGGAGAATAAAAGACGTAATCTGTTCCTGCTTTGATGCTGTTACAGAGCTGCCTCTTCAGGGAGCAGCAACCAGCTTAAAGCTTTTCCCTTTGAAAATCTGACTCACCACGGCTGCAGCCTTCAGGATCTCACAAAGGCCCCATAGCAGGGCTGTTTGCCCTTCCGAGTCAATGGGCTTTGTGAAATTTTCTCCTCTTCCCCCCTCGGCCTGCTGGGCAGGACTAAACAAGGTTGCTCTGGGGAAGTGCTCATGCTGGTTCCTGGGAGCTGGGCTGCCAGAAGCAGAGCCCTTCCACCAGGGAAAGAACCGGGAAGAGCAGGAGTGGCCAAGGAGCAGATCCCAGTGACTTGATTTACACCTGGGTAATTTCACTGACTGCAGCAAAGCTGCTGCTGATTCACACCAAGGCAAGAAGGAGGCCAAGCACGAAGCTCCAGCTGAAGCCAAGGAGAGCTGTTGCATAAGGAATTTTACAAGATGCCTTTTGTGCCTTGTCTTTGAAAAAGGGAGACAGAAGGAAAGTGCTTCAGGCCATCCCCTGGCTTCAAACCCTACGCATATGCTAATGTGGAGCATCAGAAGTTTATAAAAGTGGAAGGTGCTTCTGAGGATGAGCTCTGATGTGACTCTCAGCACAAATGGAACATGACAGGGACGAACCCACGGGGTGTTTGAGGCCCAGCTTGCTCCTTTGTCATTCCCCTGCCTACAGGTTACACACTGAAGAGTTAATTGACCCCTTTATATCACATGGAAGCCTCCTAATAAGTCTTGCTCTTCTCAGCAGAGCTTTCACAAACTTCTGATTACTGATCTCCACATCCATGGAGGACTGCAGATCAAAAATGTTGGCTCTGCAAGTTTTCAGGTAACCCCATTATTGTTTTCCCTTTGCTGTTTTATTTAAAATATGTGTTTTCACTACACTTTGCTGAAGGAGGTCCAGTGCCAGTACAGAAAGCAAAGTGCTTTGGCGACTGAGGAGCTACAAAAGGCACAGAAAGTGGAGAAATTTCTCCCCAGTGCCCAAACAATCTATTTCAGTCTTAATCAGAGGGTCAGAATGAGCAGGGTGTTCATTCTCCACACAAATTAAGAAGCTTTCCAGGTGAATTTTCAAAATTGGTCTCCTTGAAAAGCCGCTATTTTCTTTGCTCTGAGATTTTGATGTGTGCAGTTTGTGCCCTGTGTACTACAGCTCTCACCAGCAGGTTACAAACTCCCTCTCCCAGGTCACTGTACCTTGACGTAGGCAACAATTTTAAGGGAGATAGTCGCAAGATAGAGGGAGTTCATTGCAAAATCCATCAGATTCCACCAGTCATGGACGTACTCGTTGAATCCACCATCCCACATCTCCTTGATTTCTCCCCAGATGAAACCTGTGGAAAGAAAGGAAGGGAGTTCATTGCCATGACAAGGCATTATTTGCCATCAAAGCTCGGTGTATATAAATGATGAAATACCAGACAATTTGAAATTAACAGCTTGGAAAAAAGAGCCTCATCCCTCCTGCCTTCTACAAAGCACAGTGCTGCTGATTTTTTACACGTCTGTGAGGAATGCAGTCTAGAGAGAGCTGAGAAAGACCTTGGTTTCCTACCCAGGGCTCCAGGGATGCACACAAGGAGCCTGCCTGGAACACACGTTATTTATAACCAGCACAGGCGAACTGGCTCAGCTGAAATTCGCTCTACGTGAACAAACTCCTCAAGCAGCTGGATCTGGTGTGATTCCTATAGATTGTCTGCTCTCACAGACACCATCAGTAACTCATTGTTCTGTTGGGCAGCACTGATTCTCCCTGACTTTCTCCTGCAACACCAGACCCAGCTCTGGTCCTGATCTAGAAATGTCCCACCAGAGAAGGAAGAAGAGGATCCATTCTCTGCGCTCAGCCCCTGGGTTTGTGCGTCTCGCTGCAGGAAAAGCCCACAGGGATTATTTGTGAGGAAAGGTAAGGCTCAGCAGGAAGCAGGGCACTGCAGCCTGGCACCCCTCCCTCGGCACCGACTCACCTCGTGTCACAAACGGCTCTGGGCTTTGGGAGGTGAGCGTTTGTTCCCAAGGAGACGGCCAGAGCCCATCGTGTCAGCTCTGAAACGCCTTCTGGGGATCATTTCTGGCACTTGCTCATGCTCACTGTGTGTCCTGGCAGCTGGAAGGGTGAGGGGCAGCTCCTGAAGTTCATCACCAGACTGCTGAACACACCTGGCACAGTTCTAAGTCATTTATATGTCCTTTCTTGGAGAAATGTTTGTGTATTTTTGAAAGCCTGAGTCCCATTAAAGAGCAAATGGCAGCAAGGCTCCTTCAGCCCCCAGGTGCTGCTGGAGAGGAGAGGAGAGGAGAGGAGAGGAG